>JBBBDQ010002008.1:2435000-2645000 GCA_037127315.1 Ascarosepion bandense
AGTATCTTACATTAAGATATAAGAAAAACAAAAACAAAATAATTCAAATTCAAAACCTCCTGAGCTTGACTATATATATATATATATATATATATATATATATATATATATATATATATATATATATACAAATGAATGAATACACAACGGTCTTTATTATAATAGAGAGTATATATACATATCCTTCACTCCTCGACTTTATAATTATTGCAATAAATAAATAAATAATAAGTCACTCTTATAGAGCAAACATGCGGCAAAAGCTTTCATAACTGGTAGTAAAATTAAATAAGAAACTGAAGCTGTCTCGCTGATGTTTCTTTCTTCATGGGCGTGAAAAGAGGGATATATATATATATATATATATATATAACATATTATTATTAATTATTACTTTAGAACAGGTACAAACTATTTAAATTAATGATTTGAACGTTGGAATTATTTTCTTCGTTCCTTATTCATTTATATATATATATACATATTATCCTACGTCTATGGCACGCCTCGATATTTCATGCTTTATGCAAATACCAGGTGCACATTTCAAACTGACATTTTAATAGATAATAGTTCACTCGATCTTCATGGGAATTAAATCTTATGAAGTTACTGTTTTTTAATAACCAGATTAAAAATTTAAATATTATGATGTTACATGACGATAAAAATTTTAAATCTAAATTTAAAATTCAAATCTAAAATTTTAAAAAAATATTAAAAATTACAAAGTGCAGGGAGAAAAAAATGAAAGGGCGGGGGGGGGGGGCTTAAATCATGAAACGTAAAAAATTAAATATTCAAGTATTAAATGCATTTTTCTATTTTTAATATTCTAAATTAAAAAAGCCATGATACAGAGAAACAGTTTTATCTGCAGTTGATTATATTACGGAAATTAACGAAGATTAACGAATGGTTATAAACAAGCCGACAATTTAAAATTATGTGTTTGAACATTATTTTTTGATCGATACTCGTATTTAAGTAGATATTTTATTTGTAATCAAACAATATATATATATTTATTTCTACCGGTTTGATTATTTACGATAAATTTTTGTTAAATTCTGTGTCATTCGGCAGGATTCGAACCTGCGACCCCTATCCACATAGAGGAATCCACCAATTAATCTGGCGCGTCCAAGAACTCTCGACCACAAATGACCAACAGTCTAAACAAAGTCAAATCAAGTCTATATAATACAATTTTCGATTCACGCAAATAACCATGTCTGCTCTGAAATGCATAGTAATGTCAACAAATTTCAACTTGTTACGGAGATTAGCGAAGATTAACGAAATGGTTATAAACAAATCGACAATTTGAAATTATTTGTTTGAACATTATTATATTTTTTTATCGATACTCGTATTTAAGTAGATATTCTGATTATAATCAAACAGTATATATATTTATTTCTACCGGCCTGACAATTTACGATAAATTTTTGTTACGAAAATGTATTATATAGGATTGATTTGACTTCGTTTAGTCTGTTGATCATTCGTGGTCGACAGGTCTAAGATACGCCAGCTTAATTGGTGGATTCCCCTATGTGGATAGGGGTCGCAGGTTCGTATCCTGCCGAATGATGCACATTTTCGTAACAAAAAATTATCGTAAATAATCAGGCAGCTAGAAATAAATATATAAACATAATATCTACTTAAATACGAGTATCGATAAAAAATATGTTCAAACAAATAATTATATATATATATATATATATGTAACGGTCTTTATTATAATAAAGAGGATTATTATATATGTCCATATGAGGTTCTTGACATTTTATAATTTTCTGAAGTCTTTCAAATTTCTGATTTTTTTAATTAAATTATTTCACCTCAAGCAAGATGGTAATGCCATTAG
This sequence comes from Ascarosepion bandense, assembly GCA_037127315.1. Classification (NCBI taxonomy): domain Eukaryota; kingdom Metazoa; phylum Mollusca; class Cephalopoda; order Sepiida; family Sepiidae; genus Ascarosepion; species Ascarosepion bandense. The sequence goes on from JBBBDQ010002008.1 coordinate 2,436,877, forward strand.
AATGCAGGCGTTCCAAGAAGTGAAAGTGAAAAAGAATTAGAAAACTGAGAATGGGGAGGATTAAGGAAAGGACAAAAAAAGGGAACAGGATTCAAGAAGACAGAAGATTGAATTAATTTGTAGTCATCAGTGAAGCAAGAAATCGGAAGGGAAGTCCACTGGTGGTAAGTACGAGTGAAAAAAACAAACTGTTAGACTATAAATGGTGGCTGCATCTAGATATTTAAACAATAAAATGGTAGGACCTAGTTGCCAATATAGTGGTAGGCATAAATTCATGTAATCGGGTCATCGGGAAAAAAAAACTTATCAAATTAGTTGCCATGAAAGTATTTGTAGAAAAGTGGCTTTTGTGGGGTCGAGGTTTTTTATAAGTTTCGAGACTTCTTTTACTGAAATGAGTATGTTACTGATATTGTGGAAAGTGGGCGAGAGGATAGCTTTTCTCATCTAACGTTGAGTTTGAGGCAAAGATCAAGACGAAGAGCTTCGCCTTGTCTGTCGAGTAGGATATGACCTCGGGGTCATTTATAATAGTGAACAAAGCCGCTTTGCCTCTGCGATTATATTTTGGTTCGTAATCTTTCAGAATTCGCGAGATTCAATTTGCTTCTTTTCAATCTTGGCCGGGACAGCTTGCGCGTAGCTGCACTTTGCGTTTTCCAGAAATCTCTGTTAGTTATTGTGGATATTCTGAAAGAATTAAGGGTTAGATTAGACTGCTCCTTGCGATAGATACTGAAGTAATGTTTCAGGTGAGCTATAGCTGCAGCGCGTTCAGGGGGTGAACTAGGGCTGACTGCTTGGTTTTGCTGGATTTTTTTTGATGGGTGGAGTATAAAACAAACCGTTTCAGAAAGAACCCATTCCATTCAGAAATTAGAGCAGCTGTTTCAGAGGTTTCATGTTTGAAGAAGTTAGAGAGAGGAGATTCCGTCATATAGGACCAAAAGACGCCCCATTATGCCTTCACATATCGAAAAAACATTTTGTGGAACCTTAGTTCAAAAGATGTCATTGGTTTGGAGTCAATATCGACACTGATTAAGGAATGATCTGACGTCCTAATGGAGGATAAAACTTTTGCTGAGCATTTGTCATGGTATGATGTTAGAAAATGTTTGAGGAGATTCGCATGTTGTCTTGTCGTATCCTGGACTCGGGTAGGTTCTTCAATGACCTGGGTATATTCATAGGCGATGGAGAAGTCTCTGCCTTCCTCATCGGTCTTGTTAGCGTGGACTAACCACTCTTTGTGGTAAGCATTAAAGTGAAAGCTTGCTGAGGGAAATTCGCTGACGATATTGTCTATCCCGCAGTAGGTTGCCATTGCTTTCTGAGGTAGACTGGTTGTCAGCCAAGGCTATAGAACCCAATCTGTCTTGTTATTTAACCCATAATTGGAAGGAATAAACGGATTAATACCTTTCCCAAGGGTATTTGCGTGTAAGTGAATGCGATGAATTCAGCTGGAATTCGAACTCGGTTCCCTGATTTCTCGTTCCGAGCTGATATCCAATGCACCACAACGCACATCCTGACATCGTTTTAAATTTAAAACGTCTAAGCTCCATAGAAAAAGGTTTATCAGAATAATTACTGTGTTTATAGAAAGGACACAGTGAATATACGTTACGGTGATGGAAAAGTGACTGAAGCCACCCAATATAAACTTGATAATCCAGCAGTTGGTATCTTGTCTCAGTGTTTAAGGCTACAGAAGGGTAAAAGTTATTTATTATCTATTACATAATTATTATTACATAAGTCAATTCTATGGTACGTCGTTTAACAATCAGTTGCACATAAAATAAGTAAATATTTCACAACGCAAAGCGTTTAAGTGTATCATTATACATTGTCAAGGTATAGATTACTACCCTTAAACAAGCCTTCTTAACATTATTCTTAAAGATGGATATTTTTTCACGTCTTCTAGACAGATTCGCAGAAACCAATGGCAACCTACTACGGGATAATCTTCTGCCCAGTCAGTCATGTCTCGAAAGAGACATGATCGCCCAAGCATGTATCACGTATGGCACTTAACTGACTGAGTCAGATTCAGTAGTTAAAGCTGCTGACTAGTATCATAAATGGTGCCGCACAATCTTTCTAAAAACTAAGTGTCGACTTATATGAAAGTTAATGTAAATCTTTACCACTGAGTTGTAAACAATTTACTGTACACTACTTACGGTACTCTAGCAGGCTTCCACAAATATATTCCACTAAAACTTGTGTTTCACGGACATATTTAGCATATTAACACAAAAATTAATATAAAATAATAAAATAGTAACATAAATTCAGTATTCTATTAACGCTACAGCACTCATCGCGTCCAACATCTGATACTCTAAGTGTAAACACTGACCGAAGCTACGTTTAACTCGGGCAACCATTCAAGGAACTAGGTATTATATAGTATGCATGTCATCTGCGTAAATTCATGATAGTAACGGCAGTTTAATGACACGTATGATGTATAATCTACGGTATTAATATTTTTAGAAGTTGATACTGTCTTTATTGTGTTTATCACTAGGCCTGACTAATTTTAAATGTTAGCTAAGTTATACCATTACAATATACCGTTACCTATCAGTGTGTGTTGTAGGTTCTTGGCTATACAACGGATATAGAAATGTATTACGGTTAGTGTTTCAATATGCAGGTAAATGGTTTGACGCTATGTCGTTTGGGCTCAGGTTATTGTATACTGCTATGGCACTGGTTATCGTATACTGCTATGGCACAGGTTATCGTATACTGCTATGGCACAGGTTATCGTATACTGCTATGGCACTGGTTATCGTATACTGCTATGGCACAGGTTATCGTATACTGCTATGGCACTGGTTATCGTATACTGCTATGGCACTGGTTATCGTATACTGCTATGGCACAGGTTATCGTATACTGCTATGGCACTGGTTATCGTATACTGCTATGGCACTGGTTATCGTATACTGCTATGGCACTGGTTATCGTATACTGCTATGGCACAGGTTATCGTATACTGCTATGGCACAGGTTATCGTATACTGCTATGGCACTGGTTATCGTATACTGCTATGGCACAGGTTATCGTATACTGCTATGGCACTGGTTATCGTATACTGCTATGGCACAGGTTATCGTATACTGCTATGGCACAGGTTATCGTATACTGCTATGGCACTGGTTATCGTATACTGCTATGGCACAGGTTATCGTATACTGCTATGGCACTGGTTATCGTATACTGCTATGGCACAGGTTATCGTATACTGCTATGGCACAGGTTATCGTATACTGCTATGGCACAGGTTATCGTATACTGCTATGGCACTGGTTATCGTATACTGCTATGGCACTGGTTATCGTATACTGCTATGGCACTGGTTATCGTATACTGCTATGGCACAGGTTATCGTATACTGCTATGGCACAGGTTATCGTATACTGCTATGGCACAGGTTATCGTATACTGCTATGGCACAGGTTATCGTATACTGCTATGGCACTGGTTATCGTATACTGCTATGGCACAGGTTATCGTATACTGCTATGGCACAGGTTATCGTATACTGCTATGGCACAGGTTATCGTATACTGCTATGGCACTGGTTATCGTATACTGCTATGGCACAGGTTATCGTATACTGCTATGGCACAGGTTATCGTATACTGCTATGGCACAGGTTATCGTATACTGCTATGGCACAGGTTATCGTATACTGCTATGGCACTGGTTATCGTATACTTCATTTACCAGTAGACCTAAGTTTTGGCCACTGGTAGTCTACCGTATGTTTTGGGGTTGGTGGTTAACTATACGCTAAGTATAGGCTTTGAAGCCGCAGGAAGATAGTTAATGTTTATTTAATTCTGCCTTGTGTCACACACAACCGAACTCCCTGCAGCTTTCAAGTTTTATCCAGAATAATCATCATCAGAATTATCAGAAGGTTATCATCGTTATCATCAGAAAATTGGTTGTCCGTTGGTTGTAGACTGGAATGTGTGAATAAGTGCGGAAGAATAGTGAAAGAATAAAATATAGATTTTTCATTTTAAAATAGAAATTTATTAAAAGGAATAACAAGAATAGGTAGCAGTTAAAAGTTCAATGAGAAACAAGTAATGAGTTGAGGGCATCAAGTGTTCGTAGAATTGTTCTTGTAGTAGTAATTATTTGAAAGAGTTTATGCGTACGTACGTATGTATGTGTGAGCGTTTGTTTCGTAGGAATGTCTTTGGAAGAAGAAGAAGAAGAAGAAGAAGAAGAAGAAGAAGAAGAAGAAGAAGAAGAAGAAGAAGAAATCAACACACGAGAAAGAAGGAGAAAGAGAACAAGGTGCGTCGTGACCTTATGTCCGGGTCGACTTGAAGTTGAAGTTACACTTTAGTTGTGTCTCTCTCGCTGTTCCCATCTGACTGACTGACTGGCGCTGATCGGAGCCTTTTATTGTAATTAGATTTTTCGCACTGAATCGTTAAGTCCCTTTATCGCTCCCATTGGTCAGAAAATCAGTTTAACATCTACTTACGAAATCCGGTTTCGACTTTTTCTTTAAGCACATGGTCAATCGTTTTCTATTTGGGAAAACCCAGGATTTCTCACGTCATTGTGAATTTTTGTAAAAATGAAGAAGAAGGTTGATTTTAATTCTTAATTTTCTATCCCACAGCTTAACTCAGAATTTTTAACTAAAAATTTTGAGGTCGACTTGTACGTCATGTCGATTTGTACATCGTAATTTACAGTAACTAAAATTCTCTATACTTCAGACTCTGACGAAAGCTAAGCGTTGATTTTTAAATTACATCACTCTTTCTGAGGGTTTGCAGAAGCTTAAATACCGACGAATCATAAATATGTTAACGTAAACCTCGTGACTGCAAACATGGTCCGTATTATATCAAATTCAAAAGTGAAATGAAAGATTTGGGCCCAATTTTTTTTTATATTTAAAGAAGGAAAAAATTCTCTATACAGTTTTATTGACGTCATTATTGAATAAGAAATATTGATTTATTCTCCTTCAACCTCCCCGAAGTATATATCTGTCTACTTTAATATCAGACTTTCTTTTCAGGAAAAATTTCCAAGTTTTCAGTGTTGTCACTAGACATTGCTCAAGAATACATGTTCGAAGACAGAAAGTAAATAGTCCTCATGAGATAACGCTCGTTGGCCGATATCTTTGTCGTAATGATCACAGTACATAAGCCTTATTTCTTTGTAGCTATCGGGGAAAGAGGTCGTTGCAGCAGTTGAGTGTTATTCTTTCTTTCCTAATTCGGTTTGTTTTACTATCGACATGAACAAGCCGTGAGGCAACTGAGGGTGATGGGCTATACCTAATTTTATGATACCTGTAATTAATAACAGGGCATAGTCAACGTTTTGTGAAGGCTTTATGTGTTATGAGGCACCACCAAGCAGGTATTTATCTATGCGTCCACGTCTCACATAATGTTATACAGGATCGAGTTTAATATGGGATTTCGGCAGCCGTTCAAAAATTGCTCAAGACCTCCCGACACTTTACCTTTGAGTGACGTACCAGGCGCAAATCCCCATTCCTGGAGAGGATGACCTCCTGTTGTTAATAATAATAATAATAATAATGATGATGATGATGATGATGATGCTGATAATAATAATAATAATAATAATCTTCTTCTTGCTCTTCTTCTTGTTCTTGTTCTTCTTCTTCAACAAACAAACAAACAAACAAACAAAAACAACAACAATAACAACAACAAACAAAAATATTACTGTACAGAGTTTTTTTTGTTTTTTTGTTTTTTTGCCTAATCTACCTGGCTGTCTAATGATAATCTTAAGGCTGATTTTAAATTTTACATTATCCTCTCTTTAAAAAGCTGGACATCATGCATGCACTGATGGATTAAATAGTTTCAGAATCCTAGCTTAGGATTTAATTAAACCAAAGAAGGTATGAAACTTACAAATTATTAAATCCAGAAGGTTGATCAAACACTATTTTATGTAACAGGCTTCCGAGAGGATATAACAAAGCAACGACCCTGATGAAGTCATAATAGTGTATGAAACATCGTTTCGTGACTTGAGGTATTGGGACGTATTGGAAAAGGCCAGAATACTCGGTCAAATAATAAAAATGACAAGTGGAAAATATTTTAATAGACTAGTTAATCAGAATGGAATCCGATGGGAAAAAATTTGGTTTGAAAATATAAACCAGAACTTGTAAAATGCTTAGGGAAATGGTATTGGTGGGATTTGAACCTAAAATAAAGCTAGTAAGATTTAGTACAACTGAATTTTCCCTGATCCACCTCTCATACACAAGAAAGTTGTAGTGACAAGATTAGCGTGTTTACTAAATTTTGCAAAATCCAGACGAACTTGAAAAATGCTATATTATAAAAGTACCAAGCAATCTTAAATTGAATTCTTATCAAAATGTTTGATCTTGAGTACTGTTGTGGATTCCGGGTGAGGAACCACACAAAATAATGAACAACAAAACAGATATTTGAGATAGAAAAATAGGTTATATTAAACTTAAAGATACAACTGGATCGCTCGCAGGTTAGTAATCCAAGGAATACGATTAGTAAGGAATATATATATATATATATATATATATATATATATATATATATATATATATATATATATATATATGTCTCTGAAGTGAAGCCGTGCTGGAATTAGTAAGTCCATGTGTGGGGGTTTGATACATTGACACCCACACACGCACACACACACATACATGGTGATTCAGCGTTCACGTGACAACTGAGGTTCCCGCCAAAACGATGCTAATAAAAGCGGAAAACATCACGTGGTAGCCAGTTAGGATTTCGTCCCGGGACAAGAGCAAACATGCCTCCCTAACTCACACAAACACACGCGCGCTAATTGCGGGTAGCAATTAGTGGCGCAAATTTCTTTTATTTTTCTTCTCCGACATTAACACTATGCACATTAACTTTCATTCAAACAGGACCTTACATAAAATAACTTTCTACACATAAATTCACAATTTTTCCAACCTTCGTCAGTAGAAATCCACAGACTGACTAAGACTACTACATTCGCATGTAAGTCTCTCTCTCTCTCTCTCTCGCTACTCAACGCACACACAGACACAGAACTTTGTCTTCTGTCTGACTTTCTTCATCAAGGATTTGAACTTTGAACTCTTTACGATAATCTTAACAATTGTTACAAACCTTTCTTTCAGCTAGAGAAAAAACTTCATACATCTTATTTTGTTTCTACGAACAGACGAAGGTGAATGACTCTTTCCTTTTCACTTTCTTATGCATGCTCTCTCAACCCCATGTAACCTTTGTCAATACATTGTTTTTCTGGTTACTTTCGCCTTTTTGTTCTTTCTTAAATCCTGCTTCACACCATGACTAAGGTTACGTCGAGTCGACTCGTTAAACATAAATTAGTAAGTGGATATTCGTCCACTACACATGTAATACTATTCTAGCTGAGTGGAGCTCAGAGCTACTATGACTACTGACGCGGTATTCTCAGTGTAACTTCTGTATCGCTCGATAACTTACGAACCTCTTACTCGTACTGTATTTTACTGTTCTGACGTATCTCACTATGACAGGAGTATATGCATACTCAAATCGAGTCCATTATCATAGAAAAAGGGAAGGTCCAACAACAAGTACTTTAGAAGCATAGGCCACATGCAATGCTAAAAGGTAATTCTTTGTTTAGGGATAATATCCATCAATGCCATATAAAGTAGATATAAACCAAAGTACGCGGTCGCGTCGTCAGTCTGCCGGTAGTGTGCTCAGGGTTGGCCAAGAGACATGCAGTTTGTCTGCAGTCCACCAAGAGTCTCGCATAGATTCTGAGTGTCTTAGTCCAGACTTGTCGCTCTATCTTTTCTTCTTTAACCTAAAGAAATACCAAACAACAAACCCATTCGTCCAATATAGTATTTATCCCTTTATCGATACCTCGAGATCTGAATGGAAAATTCAACAAAGAGTGATTGTAAACTTTTTGAGCAGCCATTGCTATTGTTGGTGATTGTTACACCAGCCTTTGTTTTGCTTCTCTGCTTATGATCTGTTCGCTTTTCGAGTAAGCACGAAAACAAAATGAAGTACGATTGTACAAAGGAATGCTTCAAAAGTCGCGTCTCAGTGGGTACGCAAGGAAACATCCCTAGAAAACTTTATTCGGGGACCAGCGGCAGGTGAAAACATTAAACAAACGAAAACTACCCCTACCTGCAACATGTACTTTTCACTTAGTATTCAGTGCTAGAGACAATAAGCTATAAAAATTGCTACCACGGCCAGTAAGAGCGTGTGTATATTGCACTCTCTGACGGAGTGAATGGACATATTTGTTATCTCTGACAAAGCAGATGGGCATATCTGGCACTATAAGGGGGTATAAGTAGTGACGCCCCTAGGGTTACTGGCACCACGGGCAAGCTGAACTTCGGTGCCCTTACAAGTATAATCTTTTATGATTGTCACAAGAAGAAAAACTGAAAATGTAGAATAACGAGTTTATTACAATATACAGCTTAATAAAAACTAAAGAAAAGAAAACCATTAATTATCCTACCTAATTTTCCTAGCTTTTAGATCTGTATATCTTTTCATGATACTTTCTGTATTTATCTTCTATACAGGCTCATTTTCTATTGACAAAATAGCCAAAGAATTTAATCTCTCTTGTGTCATGGACGATCACACGTATGTTTTTATAAACTTTAGTTTTGGAAGACCCCAAACACATGACATGGCGGCATAATGGCGCCTTTGGCCTTAATGGCGCTCGGAGCAACTCCACGAGTTTCCAGTACATTAAACCGACCCTGGGTATAAGAATATCACTACAATTTGATTTTATTCAATTATAGAGTCAACCGTATTTTCATCCTGCATATGTTCATAATCTTACTTCCTCCTTTTATATCAATGCACAAACATTATTCTGCAACCTTCTACTCTCTTGAGTAGCTTCTAGCCCTTGTATAAGGCGAACATTAGTGTAAGAAATATATACAACATTATATGTGGCTACTCGCTGCATTAGTCTGGCAACCAAGTGAAATATAAATGATGGTTCGTAATTTAGTCCAGATTAAAAGATTAGAAGTACTATCAATTGCCGGAAAATCGATAACATTTTGAGAGGACTTGAAGAAAGGGATTGTTTCAAACCGTACATCATATCTTGACTGTTTTTTTTTATTGCCTTTATTTTTTTTATATTTAAGATACCATATATACTCGAGTGTAGTGATAGTTTTTATGATCAGGTTTATTTTACGCCAAAAACAGAGGTCGCACTGTACACAGGTAATTTTTTGAAGAAATTAAAAATCATACATTTTCGGTAACTGTTTGCACTATACACAGGTAATTTTTTTCTGCAGTTGTTAGAATTAATGCAAAAAATTTCAGGGGTCGCACTATACATGAAGTCGACTTATACACGAGTTTATACAGTATGAATTCTGTTTTAATCATTGTGATTGATTACCTCAGCGCATGGACATGCCAACCGTGGTTTCTATTCTGACACAGTAATCTAATTCACTGAAAGATAAATCAACCCAGTACATCTCGAGAAACTTCAACCAATTTCTCATATTGTTTTGATCAATGCCAATTATACTATAATTGATGATCGTAATAAACCAATCTCAAAGCCTGGAAGACAATCAATAAACTGATCGATAACACACTTCTCAACGATAAGTGTGGGTTATAAATTTATTTCTATTTATTTACACCAGCCAAGAAATGAAAACTTGAAACCATTCAAAATTCTTCCCCTGTTGCTACAACCTTTTGTCTATATACTGAGCTTTGGCTTGTAATGGATTGGAACTAACTGTAAAATAAAGAAGCCAACGAAGTTGAAGTGGGGTACTAAATATGGTGTGTGGTTTGAAAGTAGTAATATAGATTACGTATCGTTGCGTGGGTCGGCAACAAAATAGTACTTTAATTTTAACACAAGGTTCAACATTGCAACATACATATTTACGCGGCAACCAAAAAGGAAAAATTCAGCAAACACAAGGTTAGCAAAAAAAAAAACAACAACAAAAAAAAACGGTTTATTACTAACTGTCACATAACGTAATAAAACGGGTTAATATATAGATAAGGGGAAGTAACTTCATCTAACGTATTTCTGAATATTTTATTACTATTAAATATTGTTATTTAATAGTAATTTAGGTTTCAACATGTCCGCCCCCAGTCATGGTCTCCAGTCGCATGGTTGTCAGGCCTAGTATAGGGATCGCCCTGGACAGAATCAAAATAAAATGTAAATTAAAAATATCATGATTGCTTTCAGATAATTTCTTGATGTGTTTCTTGGATGCTGAATTATTATTATTTACATCATTTACAGTCGGACTAATGCTTTCGTTTTTGTTGTGATTATTATAATGTTTCGGCAGTTGTGTCTTTCGGCCTTTTTAAGGTGTCTCTCAATCGGGTAACCTTGAGGGAATTTTGAACTGAACTCTTTATTTAAACTCCGGTAGATAGATTGTTCTCGTTCCAATGTCCATGTATGGGATATGTCATCTTTTCTTATTTATTACTGCTCAGTTATTGCTAGAGCTGTTACCACTGAGTCTGAGCTTGTACTACCTGATTAAGATAGAATTAAACTCAATTATTATGCAAACAATTTCAGGTTATCAGAAAAAATTTGTTTCTGACTGGATTGTTATGATAAAATAAAAACTGTTTATAGAAGAGTTCACAACTAAGTCAGGTCGACATGGATGTTGTTCTTGCTAATAATCGAAGATGAAGGAAAAACGAAGCAACTGAAATGTGGTTCTACAGAAGGAGGCTGCGGACATCATGGATCGAACATGTGAGCAAGGATAACGTTTTGGAAAGGATGGAATCGAAAAGGAAATTAATACTGAGCATCAGAAAGAGACAGCTAAAGTACCTGTGGTATGCAATGAGGAAGGAGGGCTTGGAGAACCTGATACTAACAGGCCAGATAGAGGGAAGAAGAGACAGGGAAAACAGCGTGTAACTTACTTGATTGGACTGAGTAGGTGAATGGCAGACCAGGGTTTTTTTTATATCGTTTCACCCCAAACAAGGCGGTACTGCCGCTGTTGCACAGGTAAAGGATGAGAGTGAAGAGAAAGACGGACATGTTACAGGGGGTGTCAGAGAAAAGGCAAGAGAAGGATGGGAACACAGGTGTAAAGACAGTTGCGAAAGTAGAGAGAAAGGAAAAGATATACAGGGTGATTTAGAAAGAACTGGAGTCAAGTGGATAAGAGATGGGTATTGACATTGCATTTAAATTTTTGGAGGTTGTAGTCGTCAGGAAAGCAAGTATATGGAAGGGAGTTCCACAGGCGGGAAGTGCGAGAAAAGAAGCTGTGGAGTAGAATTGTCGCCTGCATTTGGTTGATTTAACAGTAAATTGGTGGGACCTTGTTGCCAGTTTGGTTGCACTTGTAAATTCTTGTGGCGGGGGCACCAGTGACTTAGGTTCGTCGGAGCAGAAGAAAATATTTGTAGAATAGACAGAGTGAAGCCACATCCCGCCGGTGACAAAGTAGTTGGAGTCGAGCTGCCAAGTCGGGAGCTATCACATTACAGATTCTTCTTTAGAGCCTGTCGAGAACACTGAAATGAACAGCATGGGCGCCTGACCCTATATGACAGCAGTTTTCCATGCACGGACGGATGGTTAATTTGTATATGTGCAAGATGGATTCAGGCGGAAAAAAACTTCCTGGCCCGACACAGTGACCCAAACTTCCTATCAGTGGATTTGGCTATTGACTCAATGTAATGATTCCGCTTGAGGTCAGAAGATAGGGTAAGGCCTAGAAGGCGCAGCATGTTTCTTTCAGGAAGACTCGCTTGGTCCATGTTTATGGTGGGGTAGGAGAAGTTGCCGGTGATGGTTGACAGCAGTTTCGTTTTAGAAGTATTGAAATTTACAAGCCATTTCTTACCTCAGTTCACCACCGAGTGTAGATCCTTCTCAAGATCAGCAGCGAGGTTATGTTTGTCCGCCTCACCGGATTTCTTACTGATGCGGGAGTAAATGGTGGCTTCACTGAGTTCTTAAATACAGGAATCACAGAAATGGATTTCCATCCTGCAGGAAAACAGGAAGCAGAAAGGCAGTAATTATAGAGTTTAGACAGGACAGAGGGGAGTTCAGGGGAACATTTCTTAAGGACAATGACAGGGATTCCATCACCTCCGCTCGCCTTATGGGTGTCAAGTTTTGATATTACCTTAGATACCAGAACGGGTTGCGTGGTGTAACAGGAGAAATCGTGCTAAAAGTCACCAGGAATAGGGAGACGTGGAAGGCCATGATCGCCTACGTCTTGAAAGGACAAGGCACATAGAAGAAGAAGAAGAAGAAGAAGAAGAAGAAGAAGAAGAAGAAGAAGAAGAAGAAAGTGGGTACAGTAGACAACTTGCGGAGACCCCTGTGTTTGAGTTCAGTGAACAAGAGATGAGCGGTTGTGGAGTTTGAAATCCTTTTTCTTTTATAACAGTAGAGAGGATCCCAAAGCCAGATTAGCGAAACGAAAGTTCGGACTCGTTGTAGTAACGATGTGTTTGTAACTACTTAAACTATAGAACTCTTTCTGTCGAGTCTACATTTACTTGTTTTTAATCATTTCACCCCAAGTAAGCCAATAATGCCACTAAGATGCGATGGTTTATATGAAATGTTAGTTACGCTACGCTCGTGCGCGCGCCTAGTGAAAAAATGTGTCAAATCTTCTAGTTGTAAATTTTATAGGTCTTCCATTGGATCTTTGTGACTGCAGCAATTCAGTTCAAATGTTGCAAAAAAAAAAAACCAAGACACAGCTGATGACACAAGAGTAAAAAAGTATCATACTTTTGAACAGAAATATGATAAGAAAAGAATTTCAATCTGGAAATATCTTAATAAATACGTTTTTTCTATTAAATTATCAAAATGGCTTCATTCTTTCTGATGCTATAAAATTAATTGTTTCTATTCTTAGAATGAAAAGAAAATATGCAGAATAAGTTCGTAAAGGTTATCTGCCCTCATAGAACCGGTTTCTGGAAAATTGGGATCCCATTTTCGGTTAAATGGTCAGTCAGTTAAGTGCAATACGTGATACACACTTGGGCGATCATGTCTCTTTTGATCCATGACTAACTAGGCAGAAGATTTTCTCGTAGTACATTGCCATTTTTCTTCTGCGGTCGACTGGTTAACAAGGTTATACAATCCAATCAGTCCTGCTATAACCCATAGCTGGATAGAGAAGAGATGTATTAATATATTTCCCAAGGGTATTTTGGGGGTAAGTGAATACAAAAAGCTTTATCCGATAGTTGATTGGCCTTGTTTATAATGCGTTTGAATGTGGCTAAGAAACCATAACACATCTGATGGCACAAGAGTCAAAAAGCATCATACTTTTGAACAGAAATATGATGAGAAAAGAATTTCAATCTGGAAATATCTTAATAAATAATTTGTTTCCTATTAAATTATCAAAATGGTTAAATTCTTTTTGATACTATAAAATGAATTGTCTCCATTCTCGAAATGAAAAGAAAATATACAGAATAGATCCCTTAAAGTTTATCTGCCCTTATAGAACCGGTTCCTGGAAAATTGGGATGCCATTATTAGTTATATGGTCAGTCAATTAAACCTTCACATATCGAAAGCCGGGCATATATTCATTTTAAAAGTACAGTAGTGTGTCTTGGGAACTCATGCCTAGCGGATCCCATCCCTCTCAACATCAATGAAAGTGCGCGTTGATCACGTACTCTGGCTGTTGACTTACCCATGTCCAGTTATCACCACACTGGCTTCAAACATAACATAGGCATCCCAATATATCCCTATGTGCTTGATGGCTGTAGGTGCTACAAAAAACTTCATCAGCAAGTTGATTGGTTTTGTTTACAATGCGTTTGAATGTGGCAAAGAAACCATAACACATCTGATGGCACAAGAATCAAAAAGCATCATACTTTTGAACAGAAATATGATGAGAAAAGAATTTCAATCTGGAAATATCTTAGTAAATATTTTTCTTCTATTAAATTATCAAAATGGTTAAAATCTTTTTGATACTATAAAGTGAATTGTTTCCATTCTCGGAATGAAAAGAAAATATGCATAATAGGTTCCTAAAGATTGTCTGCCTTTATAGACTCGGTTCCTGGAAATTTGGGATGCCATTATCGCGGAAACTGAATAATAGTACAAATTTCAGAGTCTAGGCGAAGACGTTAGAAATATATAGAGTTGAAGAAAACTTTAGAAGGAATCGGAAACCCAATTCTAAACAGGAAAAAGGGATAAACCTTTAGTCCTGTTCAAAATAATTGGGAGGTGTGAACCGGTCCCTACGTAATGAATTGTTCCACTTTATGCTACCGTTAAAAATATGTTAATCTACAAAATAAATCTTCTAGTACTTCTGCTTATTTATTTATTTTTTATTTTTTAATTCTTGTCGAATAATTATATTTCATAACATTTTTTAAAATTTATTTTGAAATATAAAAAACCTATATGAAAATGAAGATGCTCCCCACCCCGTAAGTGGCTTTCGTTTAAGTAAACAAGTTTTTATTACTATTTTGAGAGCGTGTGTGCAAAGATAAAAATGAGAAAATTTCACTTTTTCATAAACACTGGGTTCTATCATAATTCATCCATTTTTCTTCTTTCCTTATTTTTTCGTTTTGTGTAGTTGCCAATCATTGAATTTTCATTCATAAATTTTGACACGGACCCAGTGGAGATAACTGAGCAGAATTAGCAGAAAAGTGCTGAGGGCAACTAAAGTAAAGATCACGTTAGTTCCAGAACAAACCTCCCATTCATCATTATAATTACAGCCAACTTTATTGATTTAAACTGCAGACCTGAAGAATCCGCTGAGACAGACATTTTGCATTCAGATAAAAACGCTGAGATATTTTTTAGATATTGATTATGAGAGTATTTCAATGGAGCAAGGTTTTTCATATATATCAACACACACACGCACACACGCACACACGCACACACACATATATTTACGATAGTATATTCTGTTTATAGTAGATATTTCACAAGCAGAACCAGTAAATAAATTATTGTTTTAGAGATATTTTTTCTCCATTCTTTTTAAGTTCTAAATTTATTCGCAGAATTTCCAAAGAGTTTGTATGGAAACATGAAGACGATTCGATTTTCTCTGACACCGCAACTCTCGGAGAAAGTAGCGAAAATCTCAAGAGACTTAGAAAGACTAGCAACGCAATACTCTATAATATTATTTTGCCCGTTTGTATGTGCGACCGTTAAGAGCAGAAAATTGTATATTCCTCTGAGCTGAAATCAAACTAAAACTTTCTAATCGAGAAACAGGTATAAAATTTTAAACAACAAGGAACTGAGAAATGTTTAAGGCTCGAGAGTCACACGAGTTAGGGCTTAGAGAAAAAGAGGCACAGTTTATGCGGATATATATTCTAGACTTGAACAGATTAAGATTGTATTGATCGGGAAGCATTCTCTTGGAAGTTCGTTCCACAAAGAAGCGGTTCATGAGGGAAACAAATGGAGGAATAAAGAAAGTAAGAAAGAGGAAAATAGGAGGCAAAAAGCTAGAAAAAAACAAAAAAAAAAACAAAAACAAAACCAGGTGAAATGAAAAGAAAATATACAAGATGTTTATAAATTATTTGTGTACTGGATGCGATGCGTAAATTGTCACCATGTAATATATTTTTCAGATTTTGTGAATGCGCGGTTTTTTTTTTTTTGGTTTTTTTACTTTTGTAAATGCACAAAAGTAGTTGAGTGAGTTGGGCACTGCCTATGAGAAAAGCCCACCATGACGCAATTCACTCAGCCAGAAATTTGGAAAGGGCATGCTGTAGTGCATGGAATTGGCGCCGGGAGCTCCAATACGAACATTTCAGAGTGGTTGGGTGTCAATCTGAGAAGTGTGCAGAGAATTCGGAAAGAGTTGGATGAGGCAAATGGTGAGTACGAAGGTGTTTAGAGTGATCACTTGCGATAGCGATGTTATGGCTCTATTCATCTTCCCACAGGGCATCGGACTCAACACGAGAGCCCACGTCAAATGTTTTGAGAAGATAGTGCTGCTGTGGGTCAAGAGGGTGGCTGATGGAAAACCCTATGTCTGGCAACAGGACTCTGCACCATGCCAGAGCCGGATAACCATGAGAACCCAGTCATGGCTGTAAAACAATTTCTGTGACCATATCACCCCTTACTCTGGCCACCTAACTTCTCAGACAGCAACTTTCTTGATTATTATATGTTGATCGTAGTTAAGCGAGAGATCAACAAAACTGCTTGTAACACTAACTATGAACGAAACATAAGTATTATGACAGCATTCATCAACTTAAACAAGGAGACCGTCCAGAAGAGTTGCAGGAGATTCCAATGCCAATGATGAGTTTTTTGAATAAATTTACTCTTTAGTATTTCAAGATGTTTTTGTGTAGTTTTGGTAAATATTTCTGTTAAGATGAGATGTCAGTGTTATTTTCATTTTTGCGCCATTTAGACGTCAATTTATCCATCGTACCCAGTAAGTTATCTGTACAACGTGTCCAGGATAAACATTGCATTTTCTCTCTCCCTTTCTTTCTCTCTCTCTCTCCCCCTCACACACACATATGTATATAATAAATTTATTTACTTGTTAAATCGATGTACGAAGTGGTGCAATGTATAAAGGCTCAGACAAACCGAAGAGTCGAGTTTGAAGTCCCGTCGGGTTCGTTACATTCACTTACGTGCAAATACCATTGGGAAAGGTAAAATTCCATCTCTTCTCTCATCAACCATTGGTTGAATTGCAGAACAGACTGGGTCCTCTATTCTTGAGTGGCAACCAGTCTACCATAGAAAAAAAAAACGGCAAACTACGGCGGGAAAATCTTCTGCCCAGTCAGTCACGAATCGAAAGAGACATGATCGCCCAAGCGTGTATCACTTATGGCACTTATCTAATGTTGAATATATCTATTTTAAGTTTCATGGAATTCTGCCCAGTCTTAAGTAGATTTGATAGTGACCGGGATGTATTTTCAGAAATCATATTTTCTCTTTATTATTAAAAGACTTTATTTTATGGTGTAATCTGTTTTGAAAACTATCGTTCAACTCATATTTCTTTGTGCGTTGTGGTGTGTCATGGATATCGACTCGGAATGAGAAATTGGAGTGCCAAATTCGAATTAATCCATCTCTTCTCCCTCCAGATATAGGTTTAATAGCAGGACAGATTGGATTCTATAGCCTTGGTTGGCCACCAGTATCCTATAGAATGAAATAGTAACCTACTGTGGAAAAATCTTTTGCCTAGTCAGTCATGTATTGAAAGAGATGATCGTTCAAACGTGTATCACGTATGACAACTGACTGATTTTTTTTAAAGATAAATAAAAAAATAACTTCTGAAAATAAATCCTGTTCATTGCTAAATCTCCTGAAGAGTGGATATGATTCCATAAAATTCAGAATAAGATATTTAGCAGCCCAATGATCAGTTTATTTTACTTCTGATATTATAATTCTATTTGTTCTGTAGTTAGTCCGTTAGTACGTATGATACGTACTTCATCAATAATAGTCTATTCTAGGTACCTCCACTAAATCGCTGAAAAAACAGCATAGTATGAACCAAAAATTCCCAAACTTAAAAAAAAAAACCCCTTTTCCAGCAAAATGTTTATGTTATTATTAAGAGGAAAGATCAAAGTATTTTTAAAAAATTTTTTTAATCATTTCGTGTTTTTATTTTCGTTAAAATCGTTACGAGAGGTTACAATGGAAAAAGTTATATTACGTTTTTTCCGCTGACAAACAAAAAAATCAAATAATTGTCGGATTTTAATGAAACTTTCAGAACTTATTCACAAATTAATGAAATTATTTTTGAAATCATTATTTTAAAAAAAAGTATTGGTAAAAATATTTTTCTTACATCTGTTACCCGCCACCTCCGCGTAAATTCATGAAATTTCAAGAAACTAAATTCTATATGCAAAATTGGTTTTACTAGTTAAACGCAGGACTCATTGGGGAATGTAAATCCTGTTTGTTTTTTCAACCATTTAGCAATTTTTCACCCAAAATCTGCTCCGAATAGTAAAATAAAAATGCAACAAAACTATGACATTATTTTATTAGATAGTTTTTTAATTGCTTTAACATAATAGTCTGAAGAAAAAAAAATTCGATTAATAATGAAATTTTTAAAGAATTGTTTTTATTTTTTTTTAATTATAATAATTTATAAAGTTTCAAAATTATTACTTCTAAGACTATTTAGGTTGGTAGGTTATAAAATGAAGAATATATTTACTAATCAAAAATTCAAAAGTTTAATGCAAATCATCTAGCCACCGTGTTTTTAAAATAATTTTCAAGTGTTGTGTGTGTATTTGAAGTTTTTTTTTGTAAATTTTTATGTGTACATTAAAAGGTCATGTGTTTCACGGTTTCTTTCCCTTACCGGAAAAAAATTGTACAATTATGGCACTTGCGATCGCCATACACTTATCTTATCTTGCATCTGTCAAGCTGTATCAAATAAAAATTATTCATTTAAATGATATTCTAC
Source organism: Ascarosepion bandense (assembly GCA_037127315.1). Classification (NCBI taxonomy): domain Eukaryota; kingdom Metazoa; phylum Mollusca; class Cephalopoda; order Sepiida; family Sepiidae; genus Ascarosepion; species Ascarosepion bandense. The sequence continues at coordinate 2,455,539 of JBBBDQ010002008.1, forward strand.
CGAAAAGAAAATGTGTGAAGTATACAATGTGGTCTTCGTTTGGAGACTGTTAATTTAAGGGGACGAATAAAAACAATTGTTTATCCGTTTAATTCGCTCATTGTATATCAAATTGCTATTTAAAGTCTTCACGTTTGATGATGGACGATGTACGACTGAAATGCTTGAAAGATTTGAACAGCTCATTGGCAGCGAATGTACTGTACTACAGAGTTTAATTTCTACCCTTTGAGTTCCGTACGCTTTATGAGACCATTGTATACAGACCCAATATAACTACTTTGACGGAGACAGCGGAAAATATGTGTTAGTGTAAATCAGTTGTTTTTCTTGGTAGATGCTCTAAACATTTCAATGTTAGATAGATGCAGTTGTTCAGTCAGGTTGCTTAATTTAACGGCATATCAACACTTGTTAGGTTATTTAATACTGAAGATGTGTTTTTATAATAAAATTTACCCAATATAAGATTCAAGAGCCACTCAATGTAGATAATTACTGTCAAAATGGTAATGATGAATAAGGTATCCAAAATTTATTTATAAATGGAACTTTGTCTGTGTATGTGTGTGTATGTATGTGTGTCTGTGTGTGTGTGTCCATTACCTATAGACTCCGAAACGGCTGGACCGATTTTCTTGAAAATTTCCACAGTTGTACTATAAGCGTCTGCGAGTGTTCTTAGCTAGGTTTTGTGTCGAGGTACCCCCAATAAATATCGAAAATCGATAATCGGAAAAATCGGGTTATAGAAGGAGTGGTCCGATCTATTTTAATCAAATTTGATACACTCAGAGACAAAGACATAAGAAACGATATTCAGAAGTTTCAAGGTTGCAGTTCTTACAATAGTGCAGAAAATCGATAATATATATATATATATATATATATATATATATATATATATATATATATATATATATAAATCAATACCAGGAAATCAAAATTTGACTTACATCCATTCATTTTTCTTTCAGTCTACGGTTTCACTTTAACTGGAAACTTTTTAGTCTTTCGTGCCAACATCCAAAGAGTCTGAGCTCCAGAACTATAGATTAGTTTTAACGCTTTCATTACACCCGAGCAACGCCGGGCTATACTGCTAGTATTCAATACATCAACGTTCAACCAAAACCTTCCTAATCACTCGAGCGGTTTCAATTTTTACAATTAATTCGAAAAACACTTGAATATATTTTACTCTTGTTCCATTTACTTATATAATATTTTTCCAAACTTCGGACTCTTCCGTCCCCGGTCCTGATTGCTTGTTTGGTAATCGTAGATCGATAGTGATAATAGCACTGTCAGTTCAGTGTTCATTTCCGCCTTTTACGTTCCAGGTTTTATTATCTAGAGATCCGATTCTGTTTGGCGGCCATTGTTGAATATCTAGTACGATGGCAGGAGGCTTTTGTCATCACAGCAACAATCAGATCCATTGCATCTAAAAATAGGCTGTTTTTCTTACCGTGCATCTTATTACAAATGCGCCTTTACTTAAAACTTTTGACAGCATAAATTATATTCTTATTAAGGCTACATTAAACAAATATAAAAATAATACATAGGGAAGTGATTTTTAATATTGACAATGCCAGCACAAATATGAAAAATCACAAAAATAATCTCTATCAAGAACTACTTATCGACAACATTAAATTAAAATGAATGTTTGCTTGATGATATTATTTAAATGTGTGTAAATGGTTGGCAAAACAGGCAGACTTAGTGTGGAAAGAGGGTTTGGTGAATTTGACACTCACAGAATATATTGAAGGCAAGAGGAACAGAGGAAAACATCGCATTATCTGCCTAACGAGCGTGTGTACATGGCTGGCAGAACTAGGATTAGGAGAGATATCGAAAAGAGAAAATTTGCTAAGAGATACAAAAGATAGGACATTATGGAGAGCCATTACTGCCCATGTCCTGAAGAGATATGACACAAGGCAGAGCGTAATGTACGTGCTAATTAACTAAAGAAGAAGCAGAATTAAAATGTGATATTCGGCTAACTGAAATAACAAAAATGATCTATTTTAGAATTTCAAACAATATTTGTTATATTGTTATACTTATGCAAAAATATGTCACGCAAAATGTTCAGGAATAACGATATTTAGGACGTTTACTTTCTTACAGTTGTGGTGCATTGGATATCGGCTCGGAACGTGAAATTGGGGAGTCGAGTTAGAATTCCAGCCAAATTCATTGCATTCACTTGCGCGCAAATACCCTTGGGAAAGGTATTAATCCGTCTATTCCTTCCAGTTATGGGTTAAATAACAGGACAGATTGGGTTCTTTAGCCTTGGTCGGCAACCAGTCTACCGCAGAAAGCACTGGCAACCTACTGCGGAATAATTTTCTGCCCAGTCAGTCATGTCTCTTTTGAGACATGATCGCCCAAGTGTGTATCACGTATGGCACTTAACTGACTGACTGACTTTCTTACAGTTGTGATTGGAAGCTCACTAAAAAGAAATTCACCGTTAAACGTTTTTTTGTATATGAGTTTGTCCATTTCCCTTTTCTTCTTTCATCTGATAGATTAAGAAACAAAGAAAAGAAAAAGCAAAAAAAAAAAAATGTAATGGATATTGGCTCCGAATGAGAAATAGGAGAGCCGAGTTCGAATTCCAGTTGAATTCGTTTCATTCACCTACGCACAAATACACTTGGGAAAGGTATTAATCCATCTCTTATCCCTCAGCTATGGACAGATTGGGTTCTATAGCCTTTGTTGGCAGAAAGTAATGGCAACCGACTGCGGGAAGATCTTCTACCTAGTCGTTCATGTCTCGAAAGAGACATCGCCCAAGCGTGTATCGCGTATGGCAATTAACTGACTGGCTATTTATTAAGAGAGAAAAAATGGAGTCGATATAAATCATTTTACAAGCAGATGTAATGCAACTGTAATATTTTCAACTAAGGATTGTTTAATCGGGGAGCATTATTTATATACAAAATCATACTTACAAGGAAATGCAAAAACAATATTATATTGGTTACTAACGACAGAGTTGGTTTAAAAGAAGTAATTGCGTAAATATTTCATAGTAAAATATAATATTTCAGTATTTACTAAGCGATAAATTAGTAAAATTCACAGCATATATGAGCAGATTCAGGGTGGAGGGAATAACTATCATAATAAAGAATTTTGGTGGAATTTTACACTGTAATTATCTAGAACTATTTACTACTATTTCTCTAGTAGTTTAGTCTTAGATATCAAAGAGATATGAGATATTGTATCTACTAATGCGCCCACATCGCAACCGGATGTGATACAAAGTCGAGGTTTAAAGAAGGTCTATCGGTCGCACCACACAAAATTCCAAAGCCCCCTCGGTACTACTCTTTTTGGGGAATGTCTAGTTCCTCCCGAGGGGGAAAGTGGGGTACACTGAAGAAGGCTTAAGACACCAAGATATTTTTTGGTTAATGTTAAATGTTTGAAAACTTTCTGGTCATATCTCTTAAGATTATAGTTTTCCTCTTCAGTTCAGATAATTGTCGTACGTGATACACGCTTGGGTGATCATGTCTCTTTTGAAACATGACTGACTAGGCAGAAGATTTTTTCCGCAGTAGGTTGTCATTACTTTCTGCAGTAAACTGGTTGCCAACCAAGGCGCCAGAATTCAATATATTCTGCTATTCAACCTATGGCTGGTGGGATAAGAAATGGATTCATACGTTTTCCAAGGGTATTTACGTGTAAGTAAATGTAATGAATTCAACAGGAATTCGAACTCGGCTCTCCGATTTCTCGTTCTAGAGAGCCGAGTTCGAATTCCAGTACATATTCAGTAATCATTCTATTGGCATGAAAAAGCTGCGTGAAGCCAAATTTGGAAAAAGTTGGAAATTCCATATCTACTGCAAGAAAAGTTGTGTCACTCTGACGTGCTAGAATTGTTTTCTTGTCAGAATCTGTCTTGCACATTTACAAATCTACCATTCGTCCGTGCATTGAATACTAGTGCCATATCTGGTCTGGTGCTCCTACTATTCATCTCGAGGTTCTTGACAACATCCAAAGAAGGACCTGTAATATAATAAAGCCTGACTTGGAAGATCGATTTCAGTCACTGTTTCACCGACGTGGCATGGCTTCCCTCTGTCTTTTCTATAAATATTTTCATTGAAACTGCTTTGAGATGCTTTTTTCCCTAGTACCCCGCCCACATGAATTTAAGCGTGCTACTAGATTGGCATCTAGGTCCCACCCCTTTACTATCGAAATAACAAAATGCAACCGCTATTTCTACTCCAACAGTTTCTTTTCTTGTACTTCCCACCTGTGGAATTCCCTTCTGTTTATTTGCTTCAATTTTCAAAAATGCAATATCAATCGCCATCTTCTATCTTCTTGAACCCCGTTCATCTTTTTTCCTTTCCTCAATCCTCCCTATATCCAGTCTTTTCTCTTATTTTCACTCCCTGTAACCCCGTGCGTACGTAGCATTTCCGCCTTGCTTGGGGTGAAATGGCTAAATATATATAACATCCAGTATTTAGCCACCGATAATGTTTCTTTATCCAGAGTCAATATTTTTATATTATTATTAAGATAATATTACATAGACAAAGTTCTCCTTAGTGTGTGGGCTGGACTTAATAAGACAATTTTTTGGATATCTCTTCAACTGGATTCTTTCAATGTGTTTTTTTTTTTGTTCCATTTTTTATCATTCCAAGTGCACCCACTATAACTGGTATGATACTTGTTTTCAATTTCCACATTTTTTCTATTTCAATTTCCAGGTCTTTGTATTTTGACAGTTTTTCAAATTCCTTGGTTGCTATGTTACAATCCGCTGGACAAGCCATATCAATTAATAGGCAAGTTTTTTCTTTCTAGTTTTTAACAATAATGTGCGGCCTATTTGCTTCAATTTTTCTGTCTGTGTAGATGGTGTAATCCCATAGAATGGTTACATCTTCTATTTCTGTAACCGGTGCTGGGTGATGTTCATACCAGTGTTTGTTTATATATTTTCCATAGTGTTTGCATATTGTCCAGTGTAAATGTTGCCTCACTCTATCGTGACGATTTTTATATTCATTTGGGGCAAGTACAGAACAACCTGAGATTAGATGATCTATTGTTTCTTGGTGTTTATCACAGAACCTGCATTTTGGATCAACATTATTATGTATATTTGCCTGAAAGTTTCTAGTGAAAAGACTTTGGTCTTGCGCTGCAAGAATAAAACCTTCAGTCTCAGACTTTAATCCAGATGCACGTAACCATCGATGAGTATTAACTTTATCAACATTGGATTTATTGACACGTTCTGGATATTGGCCATGCAGAAGTTTGTCTTGCCAGCGTTGTTTCATCTATTCAAGAGCTTTATCTTTGGCTTTCATTTTCATATTTTTTGCTGCAATAGTTGGTTCTTGGCTTCTGTTTTGCTTTTCTACAGAATCTACTAAATGTAAATCTTGTTTGTATTTACTGCCTTCTTTTATTATTGATTATTTTTTCTTTCTGTTTTCATGTTGTTTGACTAATTGTATCATTCAGTCCTTTGTTGTTTCTATGTATGTTAGTAAGCCAATAGTTGTCTTGTATGACAATTCCAGCTGAATAAGACCTCTTCCACCTTCTTTACGGGGTATGTATAGACGGTCTACACCAGCCTTTGGATGATACATCTTATGCTTAGAAAGAAGCTTTCTTGTTTTAGAATCCATTCGCCTGATGTCGTTTAGAGTCCAGTTTAAGATGTTGAAACTATATTGGACAACTGGGATTGTAAGGCTATTAATGGCCATAACTCTGTTCTGAGAATTCAATTCAGTTTTTAATATCATTCGTAGCCTTCTATAGTACTCTTTACACACTATTTCTTTCGTTTTTTTATGGTGAATTTTTTCACTAACATTTACACCTAGGTAATTATAAGCTTCTTCTGGCTTTAATTCTTTTATTGTTACAGCAGGGTCTAAGCTAACTGAGGATGTATGTTGTAGCGATCCACGTAAAACTGTAGCTTTAGCACATTATTATTATTATTATGTCATTTTTCATCATATTTCGATTTCTGCTTTGGTCTCACTACCAACCAAGTCTGCGGGGAGACCTAAGGCAGGTCGTAGCGTGTTGTTATGACTCCATTTCATGATATATTCCCTATCATCCCTAGCATTACATAAATAAAGTTTTCCTTAGTGTGTGGGCTGTACTTAATAAGACAATTTTTTGTATATCTCTTAAGCTGGGGTTTCCAGGGATTCTTTCAATGTGTTGTTTTGTTCAATTTTTTATCATTCCAAGTGCACCTACTATCACTGACACAACTCTTGTTTTCAATTTCCACATTTTTTCTATTTCAATTTCCAGGTCTTTATATTTTGACAGTTTTTCAAATTCCTTGATTACTATGTTACAATCCGCTGGACAAGCCATATCAATTAATAGACAAGTTTTCTCCTTCTGGTTTTTAACAACAATGTCTGGCCTGTTTGCTTCAATTTTTCTGTCTGTGTAGATGGTGTAATCCCATAGAATGGTTACATCTTCTATTTCTGTAACCGGTGCTGGGTGATATTATTATTTTATTTCATTTTTTTTTTTTTTTTGAGGTACCTAACATTATAGGTTAGTCGATTGAAACCTTTCTTTTTCAGTAATTGTATATTTTTCGTTTTGTATTCTCGTAATAAATCTATTTTGCGCGAAAATAATTATTCTGTACTGAGAAAAAAAAAGAGAAAGAAAAGAGTTGAAACGATAACCGATTCTCATTTCCGTAAGTTTCCATTAGTCTCCGTAAGTTTATGTTGAACCAAGATTTATCACATTTTTTCCCAAGACTCATAAATGACTTATTCCTGAAAATTTCCTGAACGCCATGCAAGCGCTGTAAACATTTGCAGCAAAAATAATACTTTATTATTGATATATCCCCCCACTTTTTTTTTAGTCTAATCAAATCTCCGCAGATCATCTGCCTAATATCAAACGTGAAAACATAAACCTCTGGAGATTCAGATCTGTGCTTGATCACTGAACATACAAAACAATATGGCAGAGTGTACACGTTGTGACTATGAACAAAATAAAAGCCAGATGTCAGTCACTAGAACATTTCTAGGGGCAAAGCAATCAGATCAATAACCTCAATTCCGATTAACCTTATGCTTTGTGCTTTTATAGAATGCTCATTCACTTTTATTTATTTTTTCTTTCACTCATTCACAATTCACCATCTGCGATGTTCTCTTTAAATTCAATACGTGTCACGCCTTAATCCCAGTACGAGTATCGAACAGATGACAGCCCCGTGACCGGAAACAAATCTCAGAAAAATAGTTAAAAATTATAAATAAAATAAAATAAAATAAAAATGCACATATGACACGTTTAGTTAGTTTACGATAAAATATTAATAATTAAGTGTGGCGTTTACCGGTCACACAATCCTGGAAGTAGACAACGACTTAAACGTAAAAACAGTTATCAAAAATGGAATAAGCCTAATTAACTAAAATAATGATGTAATCTCATTATAATCTCATCATAGTATTTTGACAGGTACACCCCAGGCCTCAGTGAACAATCGGAATAGCATAATTGAACTATTGTTACTACTTTGTTTACAGTTAATTGTTATTAGGCTGAATATATAATTGCTTATTGAAGTCGGGTCTCGTACAATAGGCAAGGTTATCTTCAGTTTGAGTTTTGCTTAACGGCATATCAACACCTCTGTGGGTTAATTAATGCCAAATGGGTAGTGGTTTAAGGTATTTTTTTAATGTTCAGTTATAGTAAGGAGGTTGATTTAGTCAGATTTTGTTGAAATGCTTTTTCTTATTTTAGAAACTGAAAATGTCTTCTAATTTTGTATTCAAAAGTGTATTGCTGGTAATAATGTTATTTCATTCAAAAATGTATTATGGCAATAACTTTTTTTTCTTCAAAAATGTATTGTTGGGAATATTTTTCATTAAAAGAAATATATTTTTCTATAAAAGTTTATTTTATACTTGCATAGTGTTTTGACCCCAGTGTAGGGGTTAACTATTTGCCCATAGCTGGGACCCTAACAGGTGCTACCACTTCGGGTCAGGGTGGACCTGGGAACAACAGCAATAAGGAGGTGGTTCCAAGCTCCTCACAACCTCCAAATCAGAGGCCTTGCTGCCGGATGCAGTTTACGGTCATACCCAGGACCGCTTGGTTATCTTATTTCAACTATTAGTTTGTAGGATCCTCCTACACGACAATTTTAACATCGCGTCATTGCCAACAATTTTTCAATCGCACGTAATAATTATTAAAAAGTTTATGTAATCAAAATGCCAAGTGGATCAAACAAGAATAACCAGCACTGATTGGTCAATATATTTTTAAATGACTACGGAACGCGTTTAGCTTGAAAATTACGCCAATTTCTAGTGAGCCGGTTACATGACTAATCAACAAACCATACATGTACATTTAATACAACAAAGCTTTAGGCTGAATTGTGCATATTCTTTCAATACTTCGAATGCACACTTAAACAAATTTTCTTCTTATGATTTCATCATGTGACTTATTTTGCATATAAAGTTTTTATGTATTGTTTTAAAGAATCTTTTCGTTTATGATTTTTCATTGTCACACATCTAAACTTATTTATAAATGGAACTTTGTCTGTGTGTGTGTGTGTGTCTGTGTGTGCGTGTGTGTCCGTTACCTATAGACTCTGAAACGGCTGAACCGATTTTCTTGAAAATTTACACAGTTGTATTATAAGCGTCTGCGAGTGTTCTTAGCTAGGTTTTGTGTCGAGGTACCCCCGATAAATATCGAAAATCGGTAATCGAAAAAATCGGGTTATAGAAGGAGTGGTCCGATTGTAAGCAAATTTGATACACTCATAGACAAAGACATAAGAAACGATATTCAGAAGTTTCAAGGTTGCAGTTCTTACAATAGTGCAGAAAATCGATTATATATATATATATATATATATATATATATATATATATATATATATATATTAAAAACGGATTAATTCAAAGATGTTGAATGTCCATTTCGATATGAAGATCCCCACGGGGGACAACACATCACCTCAGCAACAGAAAAATCCTTTCAGAAACTGGAGAAAAATTAGTCTACTTTTCCTTTTTAAATAGATTGCAAAGAAATTAAAAAATAAAATAAAAGAAAAATAAAAATAAAGGGAAAGAAAACGAAAAAGAAAAAGAAAAAGATAGAATAAAATCAAATAAATAAGAAAAGAAAAAATTGACATCGTCTGGGTTCGCAAAAAAAAGGGAGAATGTAACTAAAAATTAACAGACAGCCGTGTTAAATCGACGTAAGTTTAAGCAACACGGAAAAAAGGTGGTAAGAGAGATAAAAGAAGGAAGGGAGGGAAAAAGAAAGAAACTAAAGAAAAAAATTTTTAAATATTTCAGACGCTGGACAAATTCAAAAACCTAATTTCCCCAAAACGTTGAAGTATTAGAAAAAGGCCTTTACTTAAAAAGGCATAATTATTAATAAAAGGGAATAAAAAGATATAGGATTTAAAATAAAATTATTTAAAAAAAAATTAGGTCATTTGAAATTAAACTAAATAAAGACAACACTAGGTAAAAAAAAAAAAAAAAATTAATTACAATTATACATACCTATAGAAGTACACACATACATACATATATATACACACACAATTCTACGAATAAGAATACATATATACATACACATACACACACATACATTCAATTTATTACACACTTATATACATATACATGCGCATACACACATATATATGTGTGTACACACCTATATACAAAAAATTCATATACACATAATATACATGTGTACACATACATGCACACATACACACATACACACACACACACACACACACATATATATATATATACATATTCCATATGCACTCACACACATACATATAAAAATATAAAAAATTAATGAATATTATGAAAAGGAGCATTTAAATAGCTAAAAATATTTTTTCCAAAATTACATATAGCCCACATACATAAATACATATATACATATATATACATATATATACAAATATGCACATCCACACACAAACATACACATATACATTAAAAAAAAAAAAATTAAAATTAAAATTAGGTTTTTGAATTTGTCCAGCGTCTGTAATATTTAAAAAATTTTTTCTTTAGTTTCTTTCTTTTTCCCTCCCTTCCTTCTTTTATCTCTCTTACCACCTTTTTTCCGTGTTGCTTAAACTTACGTCGATTTAACACGGCTGTCTGTTAATTTTTAGTTACATTCTCCCTTTTTTTTGCGAACCCAGACGATGTCAATTTTTTCTTTTCTTATTTATTTGATTTTATTCTATCTTTTTCTTTTTCTTTTTCGTTTTCTTTCCCTTTATTTTTATTTTTCTTTTATTTTATTTTTTAATTTCTTTGCAATCTATTTAAAAAGGAAAAGTAGACTAATTTTTCTCCAGTTTCTGAAAGGATTTTTCTGTTGCTGAGGTGATGTGTTGTCCCCCGTGGGGATCTTCATATCGAAATGGCCATTCAACATCTTTGAATTAATCCGTTTTTAATATATATTTGCTCTGTAATATTTTATTACATGAAGCTCTCTTCCTGTATCATTTTTTAATATTAAAATAAAATTTTTAATATTAATTAGGATCGGGTTTTTTGGAATTTACCTTCCTGCTTTTTTCCCTTGGATTGAAGTATCTGAATTAATATATATATATATATATATATATATATATATATATATAAAAGGCAAGATGTTTGTGTGTGTAAAAGGCAAGATGTATATATATATAAAAGGCAAGATGTTTGTCTGTTTATCTGCCTGTATGTCTATATTTTTTTCAGCCCTTTTATTTTAGTTTTTGCTTCGGATTTTGCTCTAAGTAGGTATAATTGTAGTTCTTAGTCTCAGCCATGATACCATTTACTCAAAGGACTTATTTAGCCTTCAAAATTCAGTTTACGACAAAAAAAAAATTATTTGATATCGATAGCAGGAAATCAAAATTTGACTTACATCCATTCATTTTTCTTTCAGTCTACGGTTTCGCTTTAACTGGAAACAACTATTGCTTTTTAGTCTTTCGTGCTAACGTCCAAAGAGTCTGAGCTCCAAGACCATGGATTAGTTTTAAAGCTTTCATTACACCCGAGCAACGCTGGTCTATACTGATAGTGTAAATATAAAATATTGTTGGAGTAACTTTCCCGTAGCCCACTAAATATTTCTTATGATGATATAAACATAATACCAACTTCGCTATAAAAGACCGTGTTTCACATATCGCTCCAGTGGCGGAGTAGTGTAAATACTTACCAACTTCACTACAAGTTGTTCTTAGGTATTCTTTGTGGAAAATTGTTAATTTAAAAATTTCAATCTTTGTTTGAGTGAGTTAAAATCTCTGAACATTTTGGTAGGTTATATTTTCGCGCCGTATGGCAAATGAAGTGGACAATTTGTGCGTCTGTCAGTTACATGATGAATGGCATGAACGGTATGCTTCCGCGCCATGAACTGCAGCGGACCGCACGTGTGACTTGTTTAAATATCTAAAGTTAGTCTTTGGGTCAAGTCACTGGATTCCTTCAACCAACGCTTTTATCAGCTGGACTTTCGCTTAGATTAATCTTACCCTGACACCATATTGGGGGATAGAAGTTAAGATCATCTTTAGTCTGTTTTGTTAATCATTTCGCCTAAAGCAAGGTGATAAAAAAACACTAAAACGTAAAGGGTTACTGAGAGTTGAGGAAACAGACTGAACAATAAAAGAACAGGTTTTAAGGAGACAAGATGAAAATTGACATTACATTTAAACTTTATAAAATCGTAGTTAACAGAAAAGTAAGAATCCAGAAGAGAGTTCCAAACTGTTAGCATAGAATTTACGATTACAACGATAAATTTCAACAGTGGAATTATAGGACCTAGCAGCCAATCTGGTACTGCGCTTAAATTCTTGAAGTCGAGGTACCAAACAGGAAAACTCGTCAGAACAATTGTTATGAATCCAGAAGAGAGTTCCAAACTGTTAGCATAGAATTTACGATTACAACGATAAATTTCAACAGTGGAATTATAGGACCTAGCAGCCAATCTGGTACTGCGCTTAAATTCTTGAAGTCGAGGTACCAAACAGGAAAACTCGTCAGAACAATTGTTATGAAAATATTTATAGAAAAGGCAAAGGGCGACGCTTTTGAAACCGAGATGCCATATCAGTGCTACCAAAAACGTCATATTCTTGGCGTCGTCACTTGGCGGTGTTTTTAGTAATCATGACTAACGCATGTTGACATTAGCAAGCTGGGAGGTAAATAGATTCTACAGGGATTTCGTCCAGTACTTTTTGGGATTCTCTGGAAATTTCCGATGTGAAAGTTTCGCAACCGTGGTAACTTCTTTGCTGAAAATTAATTTAAAGTCACAAACCAACAAACACTTTATCTAACAATGGGTTTAAAGATAAGAAACTGAACAATTTCAAAGTATATACGGAAACTGGTTTTCAACAGGAAAATTATTCTAGCAGTAATTCTTAATAAATGGAGAGAGCTCAGAGCAGCAGCCAGAGAAGGAAGTAAGAAATAAAACCAAAATCCTTTTCATCCAGTCGTTCTCTGAGTCTCTCTGTGTGCATCATTTTGAACATTGGTTTGCTTATATTAGAACATTTGCGCACTTCTGACTTTTATTTATTGCATGTTTTCCGATAAGATATTCATGACTTTTCTTTGTCTAAAAACAGATGGCCTCTCGCGGAATGTATTCATTCCCAAACCGCTAACATTAGATTTGGTAAAATATAAACATTTGTAGGTTTTGATAGTATTTTAAATAAACAGAGCGATAATTTTTATTTGGAATTTGACGGATTTTAGAAAACCATAAATCTTGCCATACAGCAGAGGTAATTGGTTAAGGAAGGTCTCGTCTTACTAAATCATACTGAATTCTACTTGCTTTATTTCAGGTTCAAATCTTTCTAGAGTCTTTTCCAAATTCATTTTATGGTTTTAATTATTATTTTTAATGAGATCTTTCTTTTCTCCTCGACGCTCAATTAGTTTCTCTAAATTCACGTCACAGTTTAATTTTGGTTATTTTCTGCTTCTAATTATCGTTAGGCATTGTCATGCATTAAAACATTGAACCTGTGTTACCACTCTGTTATATCCCTCATGCAGTAAAAATGTCGAACCAGAGTTACCACACTGTTATAGATTGTTGACCCTAACTGTACGCATTCAGTTGATTTAATTTATTTCTAACTTCGAGAAGCCAATCCATAAAATAACATATTAAATTTTACATTTGTCATGTCTTGTGTTTCATGATTGGCCATGATTCTTACACTTTTAACTCCGGGCGCTGATAATTGATTAATTTAATTTGGGGAAAATTGAATAGTGAAAGAATTCACGCCAATATATACTCACAAAGGGATACACAGCAATGTTGGAAGTTTGATGAAGATCGAAGAAAAATTAAATCAAGATTTGAAGGAAAGATTACTATATTGGTCTAAAGAGACGTTTAACTGACACCATTATCAAATTTTAACTAAGCTGATGGTTTTAAGCGGGGAAAGAACACCAACATTTGCGTGTTTGGAGTATCAGAAACCATTTTGCACATTAATAAATCTACCATTCATCAGTGCATTGAGTACTGTTATCTGGTCAGTTGCTATTCATCTTGAAATTCTCAACAAAATTCAAAGGATGATCTGCAATGTAATTGTTGTGGATTCCGGGTGAGGAACCGCACAAAATAATGAACAATAAAACAGATATTTGTGATAGAAAATTGGTTATATTAAACGTAAAGATACAACTTGAACGCAAGTTAGTAATCCAGAAATACGAATAGTAGGAATATATATATATATATATATATATATATATATATATATATATATATATATGTGCAAGTCTTTGAAGTGAAGCCGTACTGGAATTAGTATGTCTGTGTAATACTATTCTGGCTGAGTGGAGCTCAGAGCTACTATGACTACTGACGCGGTATTCTCTGTGTAACTTCGGTATCGTTCGGTAACTTACCGATCATTCACTGTTCACTTACGGTACTCTACGATGTCTCTCGTATCTCACTATGGCAGGAGTATATGTATACTCAAGACAAGTCCATTATCATAGAAAAAGGGGAGATCCCACAAAAGTAATCGATTCTGACTTGGCAGCCCGCCTTCAGTCACTGACTCACATGATGTGGCTTCCCTCTTTTTTTTCTATAAATATTTTCATGGTAACTCCTCTGACGAGCTTCTTTCTCTGGTGCCCGACCACATGTGTTTACGTGTGCTATTAGATTAGCATCAAGGTCCCAACATTTTACTATCGAAATCGTTAAACGTAACCACCTCTTCTACTCCACAGTTTCTTTTCTCGCACTTCCCGTTTGCATGCTTCCCAGATAGCTACAATCCTCAAAAGTTTAAATGCAACGTCAATTGCCATCTTCTATCTCTTTGATTCCCATCCTTCTCCTACCTTTTATTCGACATCACCTGTACCTTATTTTTCTCACACTGTAATACCCTCCGCAGTAGCACGACATACTTGATGGGCTTGCGCAAATGGATGGTAGAGCAGGGTTTGGGAGGGGTAACAAGAGAAAGAGTGTTAATACCTACAAGGGATAGGGAGATGTGAAAGGCCATGATTGCCTATGTCCTAACGAACATGTGGTGATACCGACCGAGAAAAAGCGATGGACCGGATGTTTGCTCTCTCACGACAAAAAGGCAAATGACCAAAAGTCGTCTTTGCGCATCCGGGTTCGTGCAGATGTTTCGGTTGAAAAATAAAAATTAATCAAATATTAAATTTCCATTTCGCAAGCCTACGCGAATTTTATTTATCAGCCAATGGGAAGCCCAGAATCAAATACAAGTGTGAAAGCCCAAACGAGCTGCTTTGATCCAAAAAGCAGATATAAAAAGCGGATACAGACAGACCTCAGCAGGCAGACCTCAGGAGAAGAGTGTAATCAATATCTCCTTGACCTAAGTCAAGTGGCTACTACGCTTGCCTCTCTCCTTCTCCCCCTGTCTCAAAACTACTTACTGACCTAAGGAGCGACTACATCAAAGACATTCCTCACTTACACGCTCCCCACATTCTTAAGCCTTAAATTTCTTTCGGCTTATTATTTGCCATGAACATTTTAACCTCCGTTGGACCATTCAACTATTACATTAATTGTAAAAACATTAATTGATATGTGTATATATAAAAATGTTATTTTTCTAATCAAATTGACTTTCTTGATTTTATAATCATTTTATGACTTATAGTGGGCTATCTACCACAAAGCCAAATTCCGTTAACCTGCAACAGAATACAACTACCCTTCACTAGAAACTAGAACGGACACCCACTACAACTAGAAGAAGAATAGATAAGCAACCCACTATAAACACGACACATAGAAGAAGAGAAAAGATAAAAAGTGTAAGAGTGAAAGTAAAATTGAAAATCTTTTTTCTTACTGTTATCATAATTAAATTGGTTTTCTTTTTTGTTGAGTAGAATCAGGTTTCTCTTTGCGCCTGTGTTTTGGATGGGGACGAAAGGGCGGGACTGCTGGTTTTTGGCTGTTCTAGGTTGTTCTGAATATGCCTTTGTCATTGTGCCCGTTTAAAAAATTCGCCTCTATAAAAATGTATTAGGCATGTACAATTCTTTGTCTACGGCTATATCGGGTTGAATGCACCTGTTCCCGTGCGATCACCCGAAGTTAAGCAACATCGAGCCTGGTCAGTATCTTAATGGGTGACCATTTGAGAATACCAGGTGCTGTAAATGAAAAGACCAAGAGTGGTCCACCGGTTCTCCACGTTTAGGGGGTTGGGTGCAGGGCTAACAACCTTGTCCCGTAAAACACAGTTTGTTACAGGAAACAGCAACAAAAAGTTGCTGCCCTATGCACCATTGGGTGTGATAGATAAATGATGATGATATACAAGTCTTTAATTTATGCTTGAAGCTTTTAATTGGCTGATAAGCAATTTAATTTTATTCTGTTAACGTTCAGCCGATTTTGAAAGTCGTTTTGAGGCGGAAATAATTTTTTAAACGGGCCGGGGTTAGGGTTTTAATTTTCCAATGTGTTAGAAGTTGGCACGGTGAAAACTTCCGTTGGAATATTTTGTAAAAGTGTCCGACAAACGAAAGCAAACCAATCAACGAATATCTTTGTTATTATTGTCTAATAACGTTCCGAAACAGCGGTTATTAAAAAATGGAATTGTGAGCAAAATAGCGGTGTCTCCAGTAGCGTGCAGAAGTGGAGAGGAAGAGGGTGTAACGGCCCTGGGCATCCATATCGTGGGTGGGAGTGGGGGGCATCCAATCAAAGATTGAAATCACAATTAAGTTTTTGAAGTATGAAATTGTCACTGTTAAGTTCGCTGTACAATCTTACAAGTTGGCGTGAATGTGGATCCGTGTTTTGACAAGCGAGACCGGAGTAGCTTCCCCCGCTCTACTTGAGTCTTAAGGGCTCAAGTTGTTAGATCAAGGAGTTGTCCCGAGCACTACCAAACCTCTGCACGTCACTAGGTGCATCATCACAAAAAGGTTAATAAATCTAAACTTATTTATAAATGGAAGTTTGTCTCTGTGTGTGTGTGCCCGTTACCTATAGACTCAGAAACGGCTGAACCGATTTTCTTGAAAATTTACACAGTTGTACTTTAAGCGGCTGTGAGTATTCTTAGCTTGGTTTTTGTGTCGAGGTACCCCCGATGAATATCGAAAATCGATAATCGAAAAAATCGGGTTATAGAAGGAGTGGTCCAATTTTAATCAAATTTGATACACTCATAGACAAAGACATAAGAAACGATATTCAGAAGTTTCAAGGTTGCAGTTTTTACAATAGTGCAGAAAATCGATTATATATATATATATATATATATATATAAAAGACAAGATGTTTGTGTGTGTGTCTGTTTATCTGCCTGTATGTCTCTTTTTTTTTTTTTCAGCCCTTTTATTTTAGTTTTTGCTTCGGGTTTGGCTCTAAGTAGGTATAACTGTAGTTCTTAGTCTCAGCCATGATACTCAGAGGACTTATTTAGCCTTCAAAATTCAGTTTACGACGAAAAAAACTTATTTGATATCGATACCAGGAAATCAAAATTTGAATTACATCCATTCATTTTTCTTTCAGTCTCCGATTTCTCTTTAACTGGAAACAACTATTGCTTTTTAGTTTTTTGTGCCAACGTCCAAAGAGTCTGAGCTCCAGGACCATGGATTAGTTTTAAAGCTTTCATTACACCTGAGCAACGCTGGGCTATACTGCTAGTAAACTATATTTAGTTAAGTGCCTTGCGTAATATAGAACCCAATCTGTCTTTCTATTTAACTCATAGCTGAAGAGAGAAGAGACGGATTTATACCTCTCCCAAGGGTATCTACGCATAAGTGAATGCAACAAACTCAACTGGAATTCGAACTCGGTTCCTCTATTCTTCGTTCCGAGCTGATATCCACTGAAAATACAACGCACATTCAAGTACATTACTTTTAAATAATATATTTTATTTTCTAAAATTTCAAAAATCTCACACTCTTAATTTTACCTATATCTGATTAGGATAAATATCTTTCACTAGCGGGCAGAAGGAAGACAAAGGGTGCAATGGCCCCGGGCATCCATACCGGGAGAGCCTCTAATCAAAGAGTGAAATAAAAATTTAGTTTATATTTAATTTGAATAAAGTGTTTATTTAATGTTTCATCTGTTTCTACATATTTAAAATATCTTTCACACATTTCTCAGTACTAAGGCCTATACTCCCTCTGCTTGAGTCTTAGGAGCATACAATCAAGAAGTTGGCTTCGGGCATCACCAAACATCGTCAAACTGCTGACCAAAGTTAACATAAACGAATTAATTCCTTTATTTTATGCAAAAATGTTTTGTTAATATAATTATTAATTATTGTTTGTTTTAATTCTACATCTTGGAGTTGTTCGCTAATTTTAGTGGGTAATCTGCACATATGCAAATGTACGCTTGCCGTGTAGAAACACAAAGAAAAACTGTACTTCCTGCCCACCTCAATTTTGGTCCCTCTTATACGTATCGAGTCTCGCCACCTCACGCAGAACTACCACACTCTCCTCCATAAAACTAATTACACTTGCGTCCTGGTCTTTCTTATTTTTTTAACGTGCCTGTAGCAGTGAGAGCATACATTCTGTCTTTTCGAGGTAAGTCTATTTGTTGCATTACTACTACAAATATCCGGACTCATACGAGTCTGGGAGATAATACCAGGAATTCTAAAATTATCATTCCTTTTGTTTCGTACCAATTATTTGAAAATTTTGAGATTTTTTAAAAATTTCCATTATTATAAATTCAGTTTCTCTCTTTATATTCTTAGCTGATATTCCCCAAAGTGTCGTTTTACACGGTTAATGTTACTGGTATTGATGTCATGGTGTCTTATTATGTTCTGGATATGGTCTACATTAAAACACTCATTTTGAATTCCGTCTACTGCACACAAGAATTGACTTTAACTTGCAACATGGCTAAGCTGGAAATAAAGAAAACTTATGGCTGGTATTTTGTTAATATAATTATTAATTATTGTTTGTTTTAATTCTACATTTTGGAGTTTTATTATCCGGACTCATACGGGTCTGGGAGATAATACCAGGAAGCCTAAAATCATCATTCCTTTTCTTTCGTACCAATTATTTAAATATTTTGAGATGAGTTTTTAATTTGAGTAAAGGGTTTATTTCTGTGATTACATATTTCAAATGTCTTACTTTTCTCACCTTTCTCAGTACTAAGCCCCTATACCCCCCCCCCTGCTTGAGTCTTAGGGGCATACAATCAAGGAGTTGGCTTGGGGCAACAACAAACATCACCGACCACCTGCACGTCACTGATGTCTTTGATTTCTAAATGTGATTGTGAACAAAACAGCAGAGTATCGTCACAGAAAAGCTTTTATTTGTTCATAAATAAATTTAGTCTGTCTGTAATTGCATGTTCATTTGAAATGTGCTGAAAACATTCTATGAAAAGTCTTTTACCACAAATCAAGAGGCTCTAAAAGCATGAGAATCCAAATGGCGTCTTTTATTGCGTTAACTTGATGAATTGCCGGCTTCGCTAATTTTCACGTTTGAATTTCATTCTCCGGCAACGATCAAGGCTGATTAGATTTCGAAATGCAGTTAACCTAGCTGCGGGGAGACTTCCCCCTTCAAAAACTATCGGGAAGAACATAAGGGCATTATCTGATCAGGTCACGATTATACCGATGGCATGGTTTTGATACACGGGAAGTTAAAAAAAATAAATAAATTAATATTATTTTAAAATAATGTTTTATTTTCAAAGAATTAACTCTAACGCTCTCAATTTTTCACATTTACTTGATCATGTTGAATGCCTTCAACCTACTCAACAGAGAGATCTCTCTCAAGAGACGTTTGCTTTGCATATTTAATTGTTTTTATAAACAAAATTTCTTATTTCCAAGATGAAAACGTTACACACACATACACACACACATAACTAACACACACTTAACACAAATACGCACACACTTAGAACATACAAACACATGCACACACTTTGCACGCATTTAGCACATACACACACACATACACATGCTCACACACACACACTCTCTCTCTCAAACAAAACAAACTTCCTTATACAGCCAATCACAATTTCAATATTACGATTAGTGTTCAAAAAATTTGGATATATAAAGTAAAAATAAGATAAATAGGTAATAAAATCTAATATAATATACAATATATACATATAGAATATAAAAATAATATAAATTAAAATAAAATAAAATATAAATAAATAACCAGTAAATTCATAGTGCGATAAATCTTTATTAATATTTAGCGAATTTTTATTAATATATGATAATATAATCACATTTCAATCGAAAAATATATTTGATATTTGCAGAAAATTATTATAAAAATAATTAAATAGAATATCTGGAGATCTTTGGCAATGGCCCTCTTAGATGAGGAATTTACAACAGAAAGAATTGAAAAATATATCCCCAACCCCTTGAGGTGTACCATGTATCTTGAAAAATGTGGTAAGAATATGTCACGGACTTAAAACAGATAATCTAAACTTATTTGTAAATGGAACTTTGCGTGCGCGCGTGCGCCTGTGTGTATGTGTGTGTGCACGTTACCTATAGATTCCGAAACGGCTGAACCGATTTTCTTGAACATTTACACAGTTGTACTATAAGCGTCTGCGAATGTTCTTAGCTAGGTTTTGTGTCGAGGTACCCCAGATAAATATTGAAAATCGATAATCGAAAAAATCGGGTTATTTTAATCAAATTTGATACGCTCATAGACTAAGACATAAGAAACGATATTCAGAAGTTTCAAGGTTGCAGTTCTTACAATAATGCAGAAAATCGATAATATATATATAAAAGGCAAGATGTTTGTGTGTGTGTCTGTTTATCTGTCTGTATGTCCTTTATACAAATCCACAATTTTTATTTGAATCTCCCCAAACTTCACACAAATATTCTTTAGGATGAGTCTGAGCTCCAGGACTATGGATTAGTTTTAAAGCTTTCATTACACCCGAGCAACGCCGGGCTATACTGCTAGTGATAATATAATCACATTTTCCACTTGTCCACTAAACATCGTGATAGAATAAATGGTATTCATAAGGTCAATAACCAAAATAAATAAACATTAGCTTTGTAACAGAAGTTAATTGTAATTAAATAAGCTAAACAACAATTTATTCTAACAGAATTAAAACATATACTAGGGGTAAATATTTAAAACAAAAACCCGTTATTAAATGTATCCGCCCAATGTTCATACACTAGTGAAAGGTTTTCTGAAAGAGAATAGTGAAAAGTTCAGGTCCAGATTTGAAAAAAAAGTGATCGTTGCATAGAGATTAACGAGTGTTTTATTATTGTTCCAAGTTTTTAGAATTAAGAAACATGCATAACAGATCTGGGGTATTAGTCATAGACTGTTTTAAGTGTGTGTGTGTGTGTGTGTGTGTGTGTGTGTGTGTGTGTGTGTGTGTGTGTGTGTGTGTGTGTGTGATTACAAGGGACGTTACTTAGCTTTGGGAGCTGTCGTGTTCGATCTGATGAAAGTAAAAGAGGTCTTTACTGAGGAGCGTTCTGTTTGAAATCTGAACTGCATGACTATTGTTTCTATTACACAAGCTAAGAAATGTGTCGATGTATTTGTAAGCAAAGGTAAAGTTTCTTTAACTTTTACGAATCTTACAGAACGTGTTTTTTGTTTTGTTTTGTTTTGTTTTTTTTTTGTTGTTTTATTTATTTATTGCTCATGCTAGCAAACAATCAAATGTACAGCATTGTAAATTCGATTCTAATAGTTCCTTCGCTCGTACTTATCCCCTATGGAACAATCTTCCGGTTTTTTGCTTCCCTACAACCTACAATCTTCAAATTTAAATGCAACGTCAACCGCTATCTTCTGTGCTCTTGAATCCTGTCTTTTTTTGTTCTATTTCTCCCTTCTTTTTTCATTCTTAGTAGCTCCTTGCGTGTTAGTGACATTATCGCCTTGCTTCAAGTAAAACGAATAAAAAATGAAAATATTGTTTATTTAATTCTGCACTCAGTCAAATTAACGTTGCTGTGTATTGGACGACGTGGTAGTATTTTGAAAGTGGAGTCACCATTATAAAGTAGACTGGTCGTCCAATCCACCACATTAATAATAAAAATAACCCAGAGAACAATATAACAAGAATAATAACAATGTATTAAACATAGTTACAGGATTGATTATTTTGTGCATGCAAGATTTAGTGGAGAAAGTTCTCTCTTGGATGTTGAAGAAAATGTGTCAAAGTTCATACTGGAAGAGTTCCTGAAAAAAGGAAATATGATGTTCGTACTAATCAGTAGTTGAATATAACTATATATGTAGTGAAGTATACTTGTAAGAGAGAGAAATATTTTTGGTGTAACTAATTGCTAAACGCAATTAGTGCAGTATGTGAGTTGGAAAGGAACTAACGGCATTCGGACTGTTAGCTCTGAAAGACAGATTCCAACTGGTCTACACACGTGTGAACATCAGCTTATATATTTCTGAATGAAGCGCGGGAAAAAGAGGTTTCACGTGCGGTACTAATGTATAAGTATGTGCGTATATATGTATGTATACGTGCGTACATGGCGATATGTGTATAAGTATGTACATGCATGTAGAAGTGATTCTACAACGTCGAACAAATCCAGGGTATATGGTTTTCTGATATTTCTTCGAACGTTCGATCTTCTTGCATGAATGTGCGAGATTTATCTCTCCTCTCAGGTCGAGCGCTTATAAAACTTCTTATTATTTGGTTGCCTTGATTGTGTATATTCTAAATTCAGTTAGAATCACTTCCTTGAATATGTTGGTGCTCCAACCAACAACCTTTCAAGCCGGATTCTGCACTTGGTGGATTTAAAGTCACCTTCTATGTTAGCCTTGGAATTCAAAGGCCATTTATCGCCCAGTACAAAACTAACGTTGGTATAACTCAGACTAAATCTAATACATATTAGGGTCATCAGAGATCGGCTCCTCTTAAATCAAGGTTCCTGACATTAAATTCAATTCACAGCACTGTTATTTTCTAACGTGAATCACATACTATTTACACTAATAAAGAACACACTAGCTTGTTCTACTATAGTCATTCTATTTATTTATCAAGCTTAGCTTGGTCTGAGACAAGATTATGGTATTAAGTCACTTAGTGAGTCTTGATCTCACTATAACAGTGAATTGTTAAGTAAATTTAATCTGCTTACGAATTTTCTAAGTTGGATACATATAATTAAAAAGCGTAGTAGAAGCAGTCATTATTTTTATGCAAACGTTAAAAGCACCGAATACGATGATACCAGATAGTTTTTGTATATTCCAATTGACATTTTGTGATGCCTAAAACTTCAGACACATTAAGGTGTTGTTTCTGCGGTTTCAGCCAAAAGTGGATTTCCAATAAGGTTCCATCTTAAAACCACAATCAAAAATAATATCACGATTTCAAAATCAATATCAAAAACAGCTCGTTATTAGAGAGACACTATACATCAAATAATTCTCTCCTACCATCAACCTTACATTAATTAATGGTGGAAAAGGTGTACTCAAGGTTGCTTTTTTAATAGAAAGATGTTCACGTGATTTCCAGGCGCGCAAGAACAACAGCGGAAACATAACATCCTTGAGAATGGCCAGAGAAGTGGTTGAAAGCGCTTGTGCAAGTAATTACGGAACATTTCTACATTCCTTATCTTCAGCAAAAAGGAAAAATGTTAGAATGCTGGAAATATTAAATAAAAATTAATAAAATCTTCCTTGTCGGTCGTTTTTAATGAAGCATGCTTAAAAGAAAGGTTACTGTCCTAAAATATACATTAATCTATGTGTGTACATATGTATGTATGTATGTATGTATGTATGTATGTATGTATGCTTTTTATGTATATATCTTAGTAATAGGTACGGGATGTACTCCATATCGGGAAATACAGTACTTCAGTTGTAAGTTGTCTGTAGCGTAGGGAGCTGGTTGATGTTTCTTTGATTCGGCCTTGTGTCAGACTTAAGCGAACTCCCTACAGCTTACAAGTTTTATGCAGAGCTATAATCATGTCGGCAGGTTGGAATATGTGGAATTGTGTGGAATAGCGTAAGAAGAATAAAATATGCATTTTGCATTTTAAAATAGAAATTTATTGAAGGGTAAGACTAACATAAGTTGTAGGAGTTAAAGAACAATTAGAAACATTATTAAGAGGTTAAAGGGAGAGTTCGTACAAAATGTTCGTAGTAGTAATTGTTGAAAGAGATAAGGAGAAAGAGAAAGAGGACAATGTCCGGGTCGCTTGAAGTTTGAAGTTACATTTTAGATGTATGTCTCTCTTTCGCTGCTCCCATCTCTCAGTCTCTGACGCTGCGAAGTCATGTATATGCCCTTTTGAATTTCGTACTGGATCGCTAAGTCCTTTCAAGTCTTACAAGTCACTCCCATTGGTCAAAAATCATTTTGACACCTACTTGCGAAATCTGGTTTCGACTTTTACGTTAAGCACATGGTCAATCCTTTTTCCTATTTGGGAAAACCAGGATTTCACACTTCGTTGTGAATTTTTGTAAAAGTGAAGAAGAAGGTTGATTTTAATTAATTTCTTATCCGCTACATAACTTCCCTTCCACTTGACGGAGTTTTATTGGTATCTGTTGTCGCTTTTTTAAATAGTAGTTTTCGTTTTGTTTTGCTGTTTTTTTTTTTTGTTTTTTGTTTTTTTTGTTGTTGGTTGAGATGTGTTTCCATAATGGTTGTCAATTTTTTTACCGTCTTGTTTGAAATCTATAAGAGTAGGTATGTTTAGTTTTTCCCTATGTCAAAGGTCACATTTTTAAGCAACGTAAGGATACAGAGAAAATGAAACATTTTTTCAAGACGAAAATAAAATTAGGTATTTTTTTAAAATTTTTTTACAGTTTTAAATATTTGAAGTTGTTAAGCAGCTTATTTCGTTAAAAGTGTTTGTAGTTTCGATGTTGAATTTTTTTTTTTAATTCTATTGTTCTTATTAGAGATTGATATTTTATCCGCATCAAATTTGAAATTGGAATTCAATTATTCAAAATTTTTGGGTCTCTTGAAATTTAATGAAATCAAGAAAGAAATGTGTATTATTCAGTGAAAAGGCGTGAAAGAAGTTGATAAGGTTGGTTTCATATAAATTTAAACAATTGTATTCAGTAAAAGGGGTATATTTTTAGGTATTTATCTTTGAACTTGAGGGTACGTGGAAATTTTTCCAGTTGTCGTTAGAAGTTGATATTTTATCTAAACTTATTTATAAATGGAACTCTGTGTGTGTCAGTTACCTATAGACTCCGAAACGGCTGAACCGATTTTCTTGAAAATTTACACAGTTGTACTATAAGCGTCTGCAAGTGTTCTTAGCTTGGTTTTGTGTCGAGGTGCCTCCGATAAATATCGAAAATCGATAATCGAAAAAATCGGGTTATAGAAGGAGTGGTCCGATTTTAATCAAATTTGGTACACTCATAGACAAAGACATAAGAAACGATATTCAGAAGTTTCAAGGTTGCAGTTCTTACAATAGTGCAGAGAATTTGATATCAATACCAGGAAATCAAAATTTGACTTACATCCATTCATTTTTCTTTCAGTCTACGGTTTCGCTTTAACTGGAAACAACTATTGCTTTTTAGTCTTTCGTGCCAACGTCCAAAGAGTCTGAGCTCCAGTATCATGGATTAGTTTTAAAGCTTTCATTACACCCGAGCAACGCCGGGCTATACTGCTAGTCAACGTATAATTGGACAACAGTTAATTCTCACGTGTTGGGCTCTGTTTTCTTTTTCTTTTCTTTTCTTTTCTTTTCTTTTCTTTTTTTTCTTTCTTTCTTTTTCTGTAGAAGCTTGAGTCGCCATTTTCTGTTGTGATGCTTCAGTCTTGTATTTTTTTTTATATCGTGGCAAATATTTTTCTTTTTTGATTTTGGAAATTCGGGGTTGCCAGTATATGTAATAGGAATTTTTCCACCGCATTTTTCTTGCTGGGTTTGGACGTCGGTGTTTACCAGTAACGAATTCATCCTTCCATTTAGATTATTTTTTCCCGCGTCGGGGTTTGCCAGTGAAGATGTTGCGTGTTCCTTGGACTTTCGGGGGTCGCCAGTAAAAAATTCATCCTTCTATTTGGGCATTCTTTTTCCGCGTCGGTCCGGGTCGCCAGTAAAAAGTGAGGTGCGTCAGTGAAGATGTAAGGTGCGTCTTGCGTGTTCTTTTCAAACGTCGGTAGTCACCAGTATTGCGTATGGGTGCATGTTCTTTGTACGTCAGGAGTCACCAGTGTAACGTGAGGGTGCGTGTTCCTTGAACGTCAGGAGTCACCAGTGTAACGTGAGGGTGCGTGTTCCTTGAACGTCAGGAGTCACCAGTGTATTGCAGGGGTGCGTGTTCCTTAAACGTCGGGAGTCACCAGTATTGGGTATGGATGCGTGTTCTTTGTATGTCGGGAGTCACCAGTATAGCGTAGGGGGCTGGTTAATGTTTCTTTGATTCGGCCTTGCGTCAGACTTAACCGAACTCCCTACAGCTTACAAGTTTTATGCAGAGTTATAATCATCAGAAGGTTTTCCATCATCAGAAGGTTGGTTGTCGGCAGGTTGAAATTTGTGGAATTGTGGAATTAAGAAGTTAAGTGTAGAGTTCGCACAAAATGTTCGTAGTAATAATTGTCAAAAGAGATAAGGAGAAAGAGAAAGAGGACAATGTCCGGGTCGCTTGAAGTTTGAAGTTACATTTTAGATGTGTGTCTCTCTTTCGCTGCTCCCATCTCTCAGTCTCTGACGCTGCGAAGTCATGTATATGTCCTTTTGAATTTAGCACTGGATCGTTAAGTCCTTTCAAGCCTTACAAGTCGCTCCCATTGGTCAAAAATCATTTAAGCACCTACTTGCGAAATCTGGTTTCGACCTTTTCGTTAAGCACATGGTCAATCCTTTTTCTCTTTGGGAAAACCAGGATTTCACACATCGTTGTGAATTTTTGTAAAAGTGAAGAAAAGAGTTGATTTTAATTAATTTCTTATCCGCTAAATGTCTTCTAGTTGAGGTTAGGAGCTATGTCTTTATTCCTGTATATTCATATATGCAGGATTTTATTGTTATCTTTTGCACTTTGGTTGAAATTAACTACTAAACAAGTTTGGCTTCTTTTATGGACGCTGAGGGTTTTCTTTTAAAATAATTTCATTATTTTTCTCCTTCTCTGATGGTTTGATTCATTGATTTTTTTGAGTTGTTACTTCCGGATTCTGTATTAGAACCGGAAATTAGCTTTGTCCGTATTACAGGAAATTGCTTTTACTTTTGCATTTATTATTTATTTTGGTGCTTACGTAGGAAAAATATTTCTTGCTTATCAACTTTGAAAGTTTCCGATTTTTAATGCTTGGTTATTACTGTTAGCGCACAGTATTACTATTATTACTACTACTACTACCTGTAAAATTATTACACGTAGTTTGATAGATTGATCTGTTGCTTTAACGGCATATCAACTCCTTATGGGTCATTTAATGCCAAAGTTTAACCTGGGAACAACAGCAACTAAAAGGCAGTTCCACCCTCCCCAAACATTCTCAAGTACCTTGCTGCCGAATGTAGTTCAACGCCATACCCAGCACTTATTGGACGTAGTAAAATTATTACTACTAGTAGTACTGTGACTATTGCTACTACTATCATTACTTCTACTAGTAGCACAATTTAAAAAATATAGAAGCAAAAAGATCTCTTATACTTAGCATCAGAAAGCGACAATTGAACATTTCTATGGCAAATAACGAGGAAAGCACAATTGGAAAATTTGATTCTCACATGACAGATTGAAGGCAAAAGAAACAGAGGAAAGCATTGCATAACCTATCTAACGAGCTAGCGTAAATGACTGGTGTAACAGGGTTTAGGAGAGATAAAAAGACAAAATTTACTAAGAGCTACAAATAACAGGAAATTGTGGAAAGCCATAATTACCTCCCTTAGAACTTAGCAAATAGAAGAAGAAATAGGTGCACTGCATTTAGCATTGCAGTTATTATTGTCCACATCATTATCGCCATTCCCACCAGTGTAAATTGCGGAAGGTGAAGTCACACTATATAAGTCTTCAGCACCTTTCGCACTATCTTTATTGTCTTCGTCCGTGCCATGTCTTTTGATATTTTCTATCTTAAATGGAATTCATTAAAGGGATTGTTTCCAAGATATAGGACCGAAGGTAAACATTTCTATGATAGAAACTATGATCTGGAAACACTATCGCACCTACACTGAATCGATCATAAAATTTCAGGATGTAGAATGCTTCAGATACCTCGGTGTATGAATCAGTTATAAAAAAAAATTAGTATAGGAGAGAATGAAATTGTACATAAAAAAAGGCTATGCTAGAGGTAGTTCTGTAGCGAACAAAACAAATTCTAGAATAAAAATTCAAATGCTAAGCACTGACTTATTGACTTTGTTAGAAAATCATTGAATTTACTCGAATTTACAAAACCTTTGCTTAGCACACACAAAACTCGCAAAATTTCATACCTCGTTGCGAAATGTTTTTCGGCTAATAGAAAACTAGGAAACATTTAAAAACAAAATAGAAAGGCCA
This sequence comes from Ascarosepion bandense, assembly GCA_037127315.1. NCBI lineage: Eukaryota > Metazoa > Mollusca > Cephalopoda > Sepiida > Sepiidae > Ascarosepion > Ascarosepion bandense. The sequence continues at coordinate 2,483,834 of JBBBDQ010002008.1, forward strand.
TAATCACAACCGGGAGTGAATTCTCAAATGACCTGTTCGGAGCCCCAGAAAACGAAATAAAAAGACGAAACAGTCGACTGTCGTCAGAGAGTTAAGATGACGAGCGTAATTAACACGTACTCTTGATAAACGTCAAGCGATCTTTATTAATATTGTCTCTAACTTTCTTTCTCACCTCTCATCTCTCACCTCTTCCCTTTTTCACCATTTTCTCTGAGCGGTAACTTCAAAGAAAATCATACGCAACAATAAACGCTCATACATACATACATACATACATACATACATACATACATACATGCATACGTTCCTGCCTACGTACACATAAATTCACTCTGCAAGGACTACTATAAACATTTCAACAAGCTCTTGACACCCTTAACTTCTGAATACTGTTTCTCCTGGACTTTAACTTCTACCAATTCATTTATTGTTTTCCATTAATAAATTTGTATTTAAACATAAAAATGTATACTTTTATTCATCCACAAAATCCACATATTCCAATCTCCAACCTTCTGATGATAACGAATAATCTGTAAGCTGTAGGAAGTTTGGTTATGCTTCACAGAAGGCCAATTTAAAAAACGTTAACCATCTCCCTACTGCTTCACTGGTGACCTCCGACGTTCCTAGAATACGCACCCTACTTCTACAGTTTCACCCAATACTGCAAATTTCTATAAAACTAAAACACTAAGCTGGAAACTCGAGTCAGGTTCTAAATACCCTCATCAGATCGAGATTTTCCTATGAATGCCGTTCATAGTATCAAACTCGTTAAATATATCTAATATGTCAACTGTATAAAACCGCTTTCTCAGATCAATAGTTAAAATGGCTTTGAGTAAGTGAAATCTGTGGGTCTTGGCGAAGACTATACTTCTTCGAAACTTGTAGACTGGCGCTACAGAATCATAAAGCAAAGAAATGTACCAGATAACTGAAACCTCATTATTTGAAGAATTTCAACAGGTGAAACAAGTAAAATAGATATCACATGTAATTTACTTGCTTTTCCGACAGCTACAATCACCAAGAATTTAAATTTTAATTTATAAAACAAAATGTATCTCATTCTCTTCTTATCTATCTATCTATCTATCTATCTATCTATCTTTTACTGTGAAACCAATAAATTGTAAACGCAAATTCTACTCTAATAGCTTCTTTTCTCGCACTTCCTGCATGTGGAATTCCCTTCCATTTACTTGCTTCCCCGACAGCTACAATCTCCAAGAATTTAAATGTAAAGTCAATAGTCATATCCTATATCACTAACCTGCATCCTCTCTCTCCCGTGCTCCTTTCTCTGTCCACTCCACTCTCATCAGTATCCTCATACTTCTCTTACCTATTTTCTGACACCCCCTATAACCTGTCACTCTTTCTCATAACTTTCCTCCTATGTAACCCCCTGCAAAACAGTGGCAGTAAAATGCCTTGCTTGGGACGATATGATTATTAAAAAAAACTCGAACAAAAAATAACGGCTTAATCAATATTTTGCATTTTTACAAGACCTGAAACAAAAGTTTAAGAAAGAAACACTCATCAATACTGGAAAAGAGCGATAACAGCTACAGGACACGAGATACCGATTTTTCTGAAAAATTATTTTAAGAGAAAGATTTGATAAATGTCAACCGACAGTCGGAAGAAGAAGAAGTTGACAAGAAAGCAAAAAGCTATAAGTGAGCACCAGAAGCGAGAAGTGCGAGAAAAGAAATTACATTTCCTATTCTCTAAAGCTAAAATCGTAATCTTAGAAATATGTGGGAAGAAAGTAATTATTCTTGCTGTAGGTTTGTAACAGTATACGCCCGACCGTTCGGTCGTCCCTGATCTTCCTCCTCATGTTGTGTGAAGAGAAGATTCACACAGATCAACTGATGAAGGAAAGTCTGTGTGACGTAGTGAGCAAGAGGCTTTAAACAAACACACAAGAATAAAGACCTTTCCAAATAACAAAATAAATACCTTTTTCCAAGTAACAAAATAAAATAAATACCTTTTTCCAAGTAACAATATAAAATAAATACCTTTTTCCAAGTAACAATATAAAATAAATACCTTTTTCCAAGTAACAATATAAAATAAATACCTTTTTCCAAGTAACAATATAAAATAAATACCTTTTTCCAAGTAACAATATAAAATAAATACCTTTTTCCAAGTAACAATATAAAATAAAGACCTTTTCCAAGTAACAAAATAAAGACCATTCCCAGTAACAAAACAACAACAAAAAAAAAAGTGGCTGAAAATGAAGGATTTTGTTTTCCCCATAAACCAGAAAATTTGTGGTACATTCTTGTGCAAATTAAATGAAACAACTGCTATAGCTTCCTTTCTTTTATCATACGGTTAGTTTTAGACCCACTGGAATGACAGTGTGTAATCGATTTCTTTTCTTTTTTCTCGGATTAGGTCATTTGCAGGGGCGTGCAGTAATATGAATCTATTTTCAGAGTGTATGATTGAAATTTGTTTGGCCTTGAAAAATATTGCGTCATCTGTGATTTTTATCATGTCCAGACACTATTGTCCTTCCTGTCGATTAGTTGTCCTACGACCATTGTCTGCAATGGACGTTACTCTAAGTAAGTGTAGAAAAATTGTAACGCTGCACGAACACACTGGAAAGCCTTACAGAGGGATTGCAGATATTATCGGTGTCAGCCTTTCAATTAAAAGTCGTTTCATCAAGGCAAAGAAACAAACTGGGTCCATCCGTCCAAAACCTAAAGGAAAATGCGGTCGGAAGAGAAAAATGTCAAGAGACGACGTATACGTGATCAGGGTAAGTTTGAAAGATCTTAGGAAGACATTATTCGTTTTGTTTCAATAAATTTGTGCAAGGGTGCATTTCTGTTAATTTTATAAAATCCAAATTATTTACATTTGTTTCTCGAATAAACAGTGTGGTTCGTTGGTTATTTTTGATTAGCAGCATACCAACCTCTACGGGTTAATTTTTTTTATCATTTCACAGGGGGTACTTGGGGTATTGAAGAAAAAATAAAAGATTAACGGGTTCCAAGAAGATAGAAAATGGCAATTGATGTTTCATTTAAACTTTTAAAGATTGTAGCTATCAGGGAAGCAAGTAAACGGAAGGAAGTTCCACAGGCGGGAAGTGAGAGAAAAGAACCTGTTGGAGTAGAAGTGACGGTTCCATTTAATTATTTCAAGGGTAAAAGAGTAGAACCGAGCTTAATACCAAAATTTAAATATTTTGTTCATCATCTTATTTTTTTTCATTTTTGGAGATAATAATAGCTTTAGTGATACACGTCTTACTAATTAACCCATAGATGGGAGAAAAGAAGTGGACATATCTTTCCCAATGCTATTACGTGTAAGTGAATAAAAATGAATCTAACAGGAATTGAACTCCAGTTCCTGATTAACAATTCCAATTATCCACCACACCACCCGCATATCCAAGGTTACAGCACCTGATATTCCTAAGCGGCCACTCTTTTGGTGCTTATCTGGTCCAACGTTGCTTAACTTCGGTGATCGTACGTTTACCGACGTTTCAATAAGATGTGGTCGTAGTCCTAAACGGGGTGAGGGTATGCTTATAAAACATTTTGAAAATTAAGAAACGTTTTGTATTTTGTTTATACTCTACACCAACTATTTATTAAAATTCCCAGATGCCAAACAATGTATGTTGCGAAAAAAATAATATTTATCGATCTTTACTTACATATGGACTAATGACTTCATCTAAGATATTACTATCACAAACATTTTGCCTGTTTTGCATTAACCAGTGTATGTCAATCCGGGTAACCTACAGGGAATTCCGAATCGAACCCTTTGACTAATCTACGCGGGTAGACTCTTCTTGTTCCACTGTACATGTCTACAGAACTCTTCTCCCAGAAAAAAATCTATTCTGAGACGAGGACGGTCAGCTTTGGGGGCAGTATGTTTAAAGAAGATTGAGAGACGAGCTTTCGTTACACTGCATACCTAGTTAATATCATATCATATATTAGGGGCACGTGATTAGAACATCCACTCGCAGAAAACAATGGCAACCTACTGCGGGATAATCTTCTGCCCAGTCAGTCATGTTTCTTTCGAGACATGATCGCCCAAGCGTGTTTCACGTATGGCACTTAACTGACTGATTAGAACATTCACTTTCTGACCATGAAGCCCAGGTTCGAATTACACCATGGTCTATCTGTCAGGAAGGTGACTTCTTGATGTTATCGGTCTGGAGGATGCGAAAAATGAGTGAAATTTGGTAGACTGGATCCTTTGGGAGTCGTCGATGACTGAGCTAGCACGAATTCCCAAGTCATGTTGACTGAGAGTTTGAGAGTCCTGGTTTTGTTCAGACACTCATTCACGCGCGCTCTCCCAGAAACTGCAACTAAAGTCCGCTCAGCATAGTTGCAGTATTAACCACAGGTGGGCTCTGTGGGTGTTTAACAAATACAAATGTACCTTAACAGGTGTCAGCAACGGGGATTAGCTAACCGCCCTAGTAAACAGGTATTCTTGGATTATAATGGCCAGCCATACATATAAATCGCTTTTTTGTATTTTTCGTATATTGTTGATAACCAGTAGGCAGCTTTCTACCGGTCCAGTAAGTCTTTCATTCATCTACGCATACCGTATTGTATTCTCACAAGTCAAACCCTAGCCACGAAATACAGGCTAGCAGTTTCATTTCACATATGCAACAAGAATAAAAGCCTTATTACCCCACTTTGTGCTTTAGAAACAAACCAATTACCTCAATAGGCCTACTGTTAATGCTAAATGTACTGTCAATTCACAGTACTTACTATCTGCCATAATGAATTTGTTTCCTAAATTCTTATGCTACACTAATGAAAATCTAATTAATAATAACCCCAAATATCTAATAAAAGGCCCAAAATTATGATAGAAAAAATGACACCGTAGAGTCTGTGACTTGATTTAATATATTTGGTTTGGTTTATTTTGTTTTACGACATATCTACCTCAATGTGTTATTTTAATGCCGACAAGATTTTAAGAGTAGGTTCGTATGAATAGAATATGTATTCTTTGTCAGAAATCAGTTTGTAGATCAGGTTTGATTGACATATTTTTGTAAACAGGTTTTTTGTCTGGAGTCAAATGGTAATTTTCTAAGCGTAGCTTAGATGTGGCACAAGGCCGAAAGTATGGGATACCCCGTGAGGATCGAACTCACGACTCAATTGTACTGATTAAATCACATCGAAGCACCCTTGTCAAGAGTCAAATGTATTGTTGGTAATATTTTTTTCAAAAATATTTTGCTGGTATTTTTATTATAAAAATATATTTTTATGCTTTCATAGTGTATTTACTCCAGGTTCTACCTCCCAATCAGAGGCCTTTTCTTCATACCCAGAGTCCGGGTGTAGTTCATCGTCATGCCCAGCACAGTCGGTGACTTGAACTTGTTGGAATGGTCAGCCATTAAATCCTCAAATATATTTTTTTCAAGAAAATAGAGTACGTTGTACTACTTGTAGCATCTTAGCAGACGGTATATATAGTTATTTAAAAACGCTATTTCTTACATTTTGTAGTCGCTTGTTTTCAAATATTTATTTCCCGCTTATCTAAAGATAATGTTAATGTGGTAACTAATACAGTAAAAGCAGTCCTATGACCATTAGAAGTTCTACCAGTATTCACTATTGCCACAACTTTAACAACGTTATATGTGCAAATTACACAGTGTTGGTAGCAAACACAGAAAGAAAACTAAGAGAATTTATACAGAGAGAAACATAGGAAAGCGAGAAAAAAAGGACTAAATATCAAGAAGACAGAATGTATAGTTGTCAGCAAAAGAAACAGCAACATGCGAATTACAAATCATGCACGCCAAAATTAAACAAGTGCAAAAAATACAAATATCTAGGAAGTGTTTTAACAAAGGACGTAAAATGCGACACTGAAATCCGAAGGCGCATTGAGATAACCAAAGTTAAGCAAAGTACTAAGAAACAGGAAAAGTTAATTGGGAAGAAAGAAAGAAGTACTGAACTGTTATGTAATATTGGTTCTTCCATATGGCAGTGAATGGAAGAATCTTGAGGCAACAGAAATGTTGTTCTACAGAAGGGTGCCGAGAATGCCATGGACTGAACACGTGAGCAATGGCGAAGGTCTAGAGAAAATGCAAATAAAAAGGACACTTATAAGTAACATCAGTTCGAATTCCAGTTGAATTCCTTGCTTTCACTTACGCACAAATACGCTTGGGAAAGGTATTAATACGTCTCTTACCTCCAGTTATGGGTTAAATAACAGGACAGACTGGGTTCTATAGCCTTGGCTGGCAAAAAGTCTACCGCAGAAAATAATGGCAACCTACTGCGGAATAATATTCTGCCCATTCAGTTATGTCTCTTTCGAAACATGATCGCCCAAGCGTGTATCACGTATGGCACTTAACTGACTGATAAGTAACATCAGAAAAAGACAGTTGACATTTCTAGGGAACATGATGAAGAAAGTAGGCTTAGAAAATTTGACACTCATAAGAAATATTGAAAGCAAGAGGAAATGAGGAACGTAGTGTATAATCTAACTCATGGTTGGTATAACAGGGATTAGGAGATATAGCAAAAAGACAAAGTACTAAGACAAAGGTCAAGAATTTGTGGAGAGCTATAATCGCCTTATCGAAGAAGAGCACTTTCACGCCACCCACTTGATACAGCGGAAAAGCTTGTTATCCGAACACAGATTATCCGTACAAAATTCAAATGTTCTGTGAATATTTAATTTTACGAGTTTATCCTGAGTACAAATTTATCACAAGTGATGCGTTTTATTCGCTTGTCTTGTGAAGAGAAAATGGTCGGTCGGTTTGATGACAGTTGAACACTTTTAAGCATTGTTGAAAATAAAAAACAACAAATAAAAAAAAAACAAATAAAAATGAAGAATTTAAAAGCAAGTGGTAATGTCATTCACTCTTTAGAATTTGTATCTGCTACAAGTGATGTAAACGACTCACTTTATTGGTTTGTCGTTGTTTTCCTGCCAGTGAAGAGGAAGCAGTCAGTCGGCTTGATCTCAGTCGGACATTTTAAACAATGCTGAACTTATAAAAATAATGACAAGTTGAAGGATATAAAAGCATGACAAAATCTAGCAGTATCTTCATTTACTCTAAGAGTCTGTCCTGAGTACTTGTGGAGTAGTATCTAGTATTTAGTAGTATTTAGTAGAAGAAATCCATGTCGTTATTTTGATAAATCTTCATGAAATGTTATTGTCGGCAAAACACAGAGGAATACAAGTTCTTCAGAGAAGAAGATTGACTGTATATTTTTCTCAGAAAACAACGATAGATATCCACCTCAATGAATTTTATTTAGGCTAGCAGCGACCGTGAGAATTTCACGGTTTTTCTATTATAATTTTCTGATGAATCCTAATTATTAATTTAATGTTTGAATAAGTTCATAGTGAATTAAAATATCTGCGTCTGCAATCGCATCGTTAAATTTTTGAGCTTAACATATTTAACAAAATGTTGCAATAATATTCTTGAATATGAATGTAGATCATTATTCAAAAAGAAAGTACACATGAAACGATTAAAACAAACAAGGTTTTCCATTTCACTGAAACAGACATTAAACGGATGAGTGCGTTATCCCTCTTTCTTTCTTTCTTTGTTTCTTCTTCTTCTTCTTCTTCTTCTTCTTCTTATTATTATTATTATTATTATTATTATTATTATTATTATTATTTATAGTTTCGTTTTCTCCTTCAAACCAAACGTATGCCTCTGACATATCGTTTCCTTTCTTTGCAATAAAAGCAAAAGGACCTGTTGTGTTGCTTCGTTTTGGTATAATTAGAAGATAACACAAACTTGAATTAATGATGTTTATTTTTGGTATAAAACTTTAGGTTTTTACATCAAGTTACAACCTTTAAATTTTGTGTGGATACAGGAGCAGACTAGCTAAATTCTCTTCACGGTGGGATGCTAGTAGTAAACCTTCTGGACTCTAGCGGTCAACTGACTAGCGTCTTCCCCTTTTTTATATCCTACACAGAATTACTGTCCTTAACTCCTATTTTACTCCTACTCCTACCAAAAGAAACGGTTCCTTATTTTGCCGCCCAATTTTGAATTCTTGGCGTCAGTGTGTCTACCTTTTTCTATTTTTAGAACACTCACCATTTTATAAACCATAACAAATCCTAATTATTAATTTAATGTTTGAATAAGTTCATAGTGAATTAATATATCTGCGTCTTCAATCACATCGTTAAATTTTTGAGCTGAACATAAAGTAAGTACACATGAAACGATTAAAACAGACAAGGTTTTCCATTTCACTGAAACAGACATTAAACAGATGAGAGCGTTATCCCTCTTTCTTTGTTTATTTCTTCTTCTTCTTCTTCTTCTTCTTCTTCTTCTTATTATTATTATTATTATTATTATTATTATTATTATTATTATTGTGTATAGTTTCGTTTTCTCCCTCAAACCAAACGTACGTCTATGACATATCTTTTTCTTGCAACTTTCTTTGCAATAAAAGCAAAAAGACCCATTATTTGGATGAAGTAATGGCATGGTGTAACGCACGTCCTAACTAACTTAGTGACAGAGAAGCAAACAATTATAATATTATGAAGTTAGTGTCTTCAACAAATTCCTTGGATGTTTATCCACACACCCACTCGAATGGAATTTGGCAAAATGGAGTTTAATTTGGTGTATACTGACTAAGAAAAAAAAATTTCCTCTGCATTTCTGTTTTTGGGGACGCTTCAGGCGCCAGGTAATATCTCTAACCTGCTCATGAGGAAAAGGTGTTACCTGGAGAGATGTTTCCCTGGGGTTTGATAACACTATATTCAATTTCATAACCGTAAGTAAATTCATTTTAAAATGTATAAATGCTTCATGGTTTCCTGAATTTTCAGTTCTATATTTTTGTTATTTAAGCGATAGATAGAAATAATCTTATTTGTAAAACAATCCGGAATTTTAATCAATATCTAGCATTTTTACTTATTTTAACGCTTGAATGGTAGTAACCCCTTTAAATCTGCTATTTTAGGCGTGGGTTATCCCTACCTAGCTTTGCCAGTTTTACAAAGTTGTTAGGGAACACTGTCAAGCAGAAATAAAAACTGGATAGTTGCAGTCTTTCTCTTCTCTCTCTTTTCTTTCTTGCATGCGGTAGAAGTGACAACGACAAACATGACCTCTTCCGGCCTGGGTATATATTTTGACGTCAAATCTATTGTCTGCTTAAAGTCTGTAACATTTCTTGATTCAAAGTTGCATCAACAAAAGAAAATTATGACATTTCGAAAATATTGTCCAATTATCAAGACTCAGTCGAACCAAAATTTAACGCCTCTGTAAGAAAACATGACATCACACATTGCATTAAAACAATTGGTCCACATGTCTTCCTCGTCCTGATGAGTTCAAGACTGCCAAACAGAAATTCCACCACTTGGTAAAACCTCGGAGTAATTCCCTCTTTGAAAAGCGAGTAGTTTTCACTTTTACTCATGGTACTAAAACAGAAGTCATCCTCATGGAGACCTTGTGGTAATTAATGCAAATTGAACTCGATTACTCTGTAGAGGACGAAGGGTCCACTTACTAATTTATGTTTGCGAGTCGACTCGACGTAACTGGTTGGTGGAATAAAACAGACAATAAGAAAGAACGAGTAAGGCGAAAATAACCAGAATAACAATATATTGACAAAGGTTACATGGGGTTGTGAGAGCATGCATAAGAAAGTGAAAAGGAAAGAGTCCTTCCCCTGCGTCTGTTCGTAGAAACAAAATAAGATGTATGAAGTTTTTTTTCTCTAGCTGAAAGAAAGGTTTGTAACAATTGTTAAGATTATCGTAAAGAGTTCAAAGTTCAAATCCTTGATGAAGAAAGTCAGACAGAAGACAAAGTTCTGTGTCTGTGTGTGCGTTGAGTAGAGAGAGAGAGACTTACATGCGAATGTAGCCATCTTAGGCAGTCTGTGGATTTCTACTGACGAAGGTTGGAAAAATTGTAAATTTATGTTTAGGAAGTTATTTTATGTAAAGTCCTGTTTGAATGAAAGTTAATGTGCATAGTGTTAATGTCGGAGAAGAAAAATAAAAGAAATTTGCGCCACTAATTGCTACCCGCAATTAGTGCGCGTGTGTTTGTGTGAGTTAGGGAGACATGTCTGCTCTTGCCCCGGGACGAAATCCTAACTGGCGTACCACGTGATGTTTTCCGCTTTTATTAGCATCGTTTTGGCGGGAAACAAGTCATCACGTGGACGCCGAGTGACCATGCGTGTGTGTGTGGGGGGGTGTCAATGTATGAAACCCCACAACTCTTCCTGATAGGTGCCCGACTGTTAATATTCAAGATTTTACCAGCCTACTACATGAAACTAAAATCTTTTCAAAACTTGACTTTATCCGAGCTTAACATCAGATAACCGTAATGTCTGTTTTCTTTATGTCAAAGAAAACAGCCATTACAGCGCCATTTGGGCTTTGTGAATTTTTACGTTTACCGTTTGGATTACGAAATGCAACCCAAACTTTTCAGGGATTTATGAATCAAGTCCTTCAAGGACTAGATTCAGTTTTCTGCTACATCGATGACGTGCTTATTGTCAGTTCTTCACCAGTTCATAAACAGCATTTACAAAAGTTTTTTGAAAGATTTAGGAAATATGGCGTTGTAGTGAATCCAATAAAATGTAAATTTGGATTGTCTGAAGTTGACTTTTTAGGTCATAGGATTGATAAAAAATGGCGTCAAACCATTACCTGAAAGAATCGAAACTATTAACTGTTTTCCGGTTCCTAAAACTTAAAAAAATAAACTACCATAATTCTTTGGCATAGTGAACTTTTATAGGAAATTTATCCCCAATTTGGCAGAAATAGTTTCCCTAGTGACAGTTGTTCTTCAAAGACAAAAGAAAAAGAAATGTGATATAAATCTTTCTGAAGAAGAGTTGTCAGCATTTAATTTCGCAAAGAAAAAGTTAACCAATGTTAGTAACTTGATTTTTAGCAATCCTGGAGCAGAGTAATCCTTTGAAGTAGGTGCCTAGTGTTTTGCCATTGGAGCAATCTTGCAGCAACATGAATCAGACGAATATCTACCTTGTTTTTCTTCTTAAAGAAGTTATCAGAAACAGCAACTCGATACAGCACTTTCGGACGAGAGTTAATAGCAGTGTACTATACCATCCGACACTTCCGAGATTTATTGGAAGGTAGTTTTTTCACATTTTCACAGACCATAAACCTTTAATCGGAGCAATCGGAGTAATCAACGCGAAATCGGAAAAATATTCTCCTCGGATCGGATGTGCGTTGTGGTGCATTGGATATCGGCTCGGAACGAGAAATCGGAGAGCAGAGTTCGAATTCCAGCCGAATTCATTGCATTCACTTATGCGCAAATACCCTTGGGAAAGGTATTAATCCGTCTATTCCTTCCAGTTATGGATTAAATAACAGGACAGATTGGGTTCTATAGCCTTGGTCGGCAACCAGTCTACCGCAGAAAGCAATGGCAACCTACTGCGGGATAATCTTCTGCCCAGTCAGTCATGTCTCGAAAGAGACATGATCGCCCAAGCGTGTATCACGTGTGGCACTTAACTGACTGATTCTCCTCGGGAACTTAGGCACCTCGATTTAATCAGCCAATTTGCAACTGATATTCGACTTATCAAAAGCTCTGTAAACATTCTAGCACTCTCCAGAAATATTTCTACAATTAATTAAGTCCAATCATCGATTTTGAAGCTATTTCAAGTCCTCAAAAAGATGATGAAGATCTAAAATCTCTTCTAGAGGATAATAATTCTTGATTACAAATTGAGGAAATATATACTCCGCAAGTGAAACGTTACATTTGACGCGACATTTCTACAGGATATTTGCGGCCTATCATCCCAAAAACTCTCCGCAGAAAACTATTTGACACTCTACATTCAATATGACAACTAGGTATAAAAGCGACCTGCAGATTAATTAAAAATAAATAAAGAAGGAACGAGGGGCTAAGAAGTCCCTGAAACAAATAACAAAAAGAAAAATGCACTACAAATAAAGTAAAATATACTTTTGTTTATTTTCATTAAAAAAATAAAAGAATTATTTTTTGTACAAAAATGAAGTTGTCCGTAAAGCTGTAAAAAAAAAAAGGAAGAAAGAAAGGACTGGGAATGTGAGAGGGAAAGGTAGGACGATGTGTAGCGAGCGAGAGGAGAGAAAGAGAGGGTGAAAGAATGTTTGCTGATTCGTGATACTGCCTGTTGTGTGAACTACTAGATTCTGTGTGTGTGTGTGTGTGTGTGTGTGTGTGTGTGTGTGTGTGTGTGTGTGTGTGTGCTCCAAGCTGTCGCGTGCCCTTTTGGTGTGAGCTGGTTGCTCGGCCCTCTGCTCTATTGAGAGTTTCTACCTTCCTTTTATCTGGATGGTGAGGCTCCGGGGAGATCAAGAAATGTGTTTCTTATGTCGAGCCCTGATTGGTCAAAAAATCATATTTTTGACCACGTGGTGTGCTTTCCTCTACGTCCGAGCTTTTGGGTGCGCCGTCCTTGTTTTTAACCCCACAGGTAAATATGGTAAGGGATGAATTCCCGCGCAATTGTATTTTTTGAGATACACGTGGTGTGAATTAATTTTGTGTGTGTGTGTGTGTGTGTGTGTGTGTGTGTGTGTGTGTGTGTGTGTGTGTGTGTGTGTAAAATAAAACAAGAAACAGCACAACTCAAATAACTTTTTTCCAAGAATTGTTATGTTGTTGTGGAACAGACCTCCGCGTATATGCTTCCTTAGGCACTACAATCTTAACGTATTCATATCAAGTTTCAACCGTTAACTATCTACTTTATCTTCATATTCTCCACTTCCTACCACACTCATATCATACCTCATTTATCATAACTATATTAACAGTTTATCTTGAGTGTCTTTCGACGTTGCATTGAGTAAATTTTAGTATAAAAACTTTAGTATAAAGATTGTTTTTAATAGTACTGCGCCAAACTTTAGGAAAATCTATCTAAAAGTTCGGGGAAATTTGAATAGAACAGACATTTTTTGCTACTCTTTATGAGTTACTGTATACCTGTATACAGATAATACTTTGAATCTATCACGGATTATTTACTCCTCGAGCCCCGAAACTAAACTTTCCTCAGCACTCGTTGAATAGGGTGAAAATGACTTTAGGTTACCTCAATTAACGGTTATTTGATATATGATGTATTATAAGTATATCATAAATTCGTATAGATTCGTCTATAATTTTCTGTATATGTTAAAACACTGAAATATCGAGCAAAATATTTATCGCGCACTCATTCTGTGACACGGCGTACCGTCGGAGCCTTCGTGGCCTGTTGTCTCTTGTGTCAGGATCAATCCTGGTCTGAGAACAAGCTGTCAGCTCACACTCGTCGGTAGTTGATGGCATCGACACAGCAGCTGGTCCTTGGGTTGACCTTTTCAACGGTGATCTTCCTTGCCCACGTTGTGAATTTGATCTCAAGAGAGTTACGCCGAATTCTCACTGGTGCATCGCCGCCAAGCTAAACCAAGCTGGATACGCGCACACAATTGTGGAAATAAAAACTGCACCAAAAATAAAATAAATGACGCTTGAATAAATTGTAGATAGTCTTTATATACAAACGGAAACAAGAGAAAAATAATTACTAATCGTCTTCTTCCCAAGCCCTTACGGTCATATCACGTTGAATACACCGGTTCTCTTTCGATCACCGAAGTTAAGCAACGTTGAGCCTGATCAGTACTTAGATGGGTGACCGCTTGGGAATACCAGGTGCTGTAAGCGTTTATTGATTGATGTGCGTTGTGGTGCAGTGGATGTCGGCTCATAAAGAGAAATCGGTGAGCCGATTTCGAATTCCAGTTGAATGCCCTGCATTCACTTACGCGCTAAAACCCTTTGGAAATGTATTAATCTGTTCATTCCCTCTAGTTATGGGTTAAATAACAGGGTAGGACTTGGGACCCTGCCCTTAAACAAATCCCAATGAAACTTTCTCCGTCGGGGAGGAAGCTGGCTCAACCCACCTAGGGTGCATGCGGTTTGGGCACACACAAACCCTGTTCCTATTAATTTTGTGAAGGAACGAAAGTTTCGACCAATTTTCTCTAAGTCGGGCCAGACTATATAATCAGGTAACTGGCAAATTCACACTCTTAGTACTTAGTGAGGTTAATACTTTCCGAAGCGATTTTCTTATCATTATTTCAAACTTTGTCTGCAGAATCACTTCACCTCCGGTTGGAGTTCTAAGGTTGTGGTGACTTGAACTGACTTCGTTTTACTCCTTACCGGTACTTCACGGAAACTGCCGAAGAGCTGTCTTTGGTACGGTTTGGTGGCTGGCTACGGCGGTAACTCAAACTGACTTCATCTCCGTGCAGCGCTGGGAAATCGTTTTCATCCGTAATAATTATTAATAAAAAAAATAATTTAATTAGTTAGGTTTTCCTTCCGTGTCATGTTAAATATTGTTATAATTAATTGAATGTAGACTTCCCTTGTGTAATATGGGGTCACAGTCTCAACAAGCTAGGTGCTGCTACTATGTTAGCAAGTAACATTTTAAGGCATGGATTTGCTATTCCCACACTCAACCGGTTTTGAAGTCACAATTGTCCTCCTAGACTGATTGCTAACCAAATCTGAAGAGCTCAGCCAATCCATAGATTGGGAGTTGGGGAATAGATGGATCCAAACCTTTCCCAATAGTATTTGTGCAAAAATCGAACTGGAATTCGAACTTGACCTACTGTTTTTTTTTTCCGGGACCTCTAACCAGATTTCATTACCTGCAATATATATTTTGTCGTATATGAATAAAGTGTCGCTGCCGACATATCAGTTTGAACACGGATCGCCAGAGAACAAACATAGTCGACTTCCTTTGGATGTAATTAGAGGAATCATGCTGCTGGAATCACGTGACGTTGTAAAAGTAATATATATATATATATATATATATTTTTATAAGCGTTTCACCCCGAGCAAGGCATGTCACTGCCACTACTGTGCAGGGGGCTACGTAGAGTGGAGAAAGGCTGATTAAATATAGGAAATGACAGAGGGTGGGTGATAGGCGGGTAAGGATGCCGAGAATGAGGGTTGGGTAGATGAGAGTGTTGTGAGAATAGTTGGGAGTTAGTGTGATAGGAGGTGTCTATTGACCCTACATTTAAACACCTGGAGATTGTAACTGTCGGGAAAGCAGACTTGTGGAAGGGAGTTCCACAGGCGGGAAGCGCGAGAAAAGAAGCTGTTGGAGTAGAATTTACGGTTACATCTTATTTGTTTAACTGTAAAAGGGTGGGACCTAGTTGCTAATCTAGTATCTCGTGTAAATTCGTGCTTAGGCGGCACCAGTGATCTAAGCTCATCGGAGCAGAAGCCATGAAAGTACTTGTAGAAGAAGCACAGGGAAGCCACATCACGCCGGTGTGAGAGCGGCTGCAGCCGGTCTGCCAAGTCAGTATCAACCACGTTACAGATCCTCCTTTGTATTTTGTCAAGAAGCCCAAGGAGAGCAGCAGGGGCACCCGACCAGATATGGCAGCAATATTCAATACACGGGCGGATGGTAGATTTGTATATGTGCAGAATAGATTCAGGTGGGAAAAATTTCCGGGTCCCACTTTCATAGCAGCAGATTTGGCATTGGATTCAATTTAGTCATTCCATTTGAGGTCCGCCGAGAGTGTAAGGCCAAGGAGGCGTAGTATTTTACTCTCTGGGAGGCTAGCCTGTCCCATGCTAATGGGAGGTAGATGCGATTGTCTATGGTGGTTAGTTGATAACAGCTTTGTTTTGGAGGCATTGAAATTTACCAACCATTCCCTACCCCAGGTCACTACGGATTGGAGGTATGAGTACATAATAAGCATTCGGCAGAAAAGAAAAGGGTCTGACAGTATTCTTCGAAAGTGTTATTGCTAGTATATGTGATTTTACAAAAGATCCTGACCACAATCTTTTACTTCTCCCTTTCGAGTCTCCAGGCCGACTCAACCAAATGGCTGATCTGTCAATGCTTTAAAGGTGACAGTGACAAAATAAAGATTAGAGAAAAATATTTTATGGTTAAATTTCCTCCACTTTTTTTTTTTTTTTTGGCCTTAACCCTTCAGGACGTAGGCGATTATGGCCCTCCAAAATTTCTTGTCTTTTGTAGCTCTTAAAGAGTTTTTACTTTTTTCTTTTAAACTTTGTCCTGCTATTCATTTACTCAAGCTCACTAAGTATATTATGCGTTGTTTTCCTCTGCCTCCACCTTACCTTCAGTCTATCCTGTGAGTATCAGATTTTCCAATCCCTCTTTCCTCATTATATGAACTTTCAACTGTCTCTTACTGATATTAAGTATAAATATCCTTCTTGATTCTATTTCCTTTAAAACTTTGTCGTTTCACATGTGCAGTCCATGGTATCCTCTTGTAGAACAGCATTTCTGCCACCTCAAGTCTCCTCTTAATCCATAAAGAAGTTTCCAGCATTTTGGGTGCCGAATCGGTCACACATAAGAGAAGAAAACACGTTAATTTGAGCCGGGAAGGAAAAATAAATAAATATAATAAAAACATTTACAGCAGTGTACTTATAAAATCTCGGTGTCCTCAGCAATGCCTTTAATACACGTTTTGAATCTGTCAACGTTCTTTAGTGGCAGACATTTTAGAAGATGCATAGAGATAAAATTCATAATGATTTTCAAATGTCAGTCGCGTTCTGTTAGCTTCCCACGTCGAAGAGGATCAAAACCTGCTGTTTAACTCGCCACTTAAAGCCTCGTTGTTTTGATTTAAAAACATAATGATCTCCGTTCTACACAGAATCAGCAAATGACAAAGTATAAAAAAAAAAGACAAAGCAGCTTGGTGTTTGAAATATTAGCCATTGCATCCAGTAGATTTTCTGCTATTGTTACATTATTTCTGCTGCATTTAAGCTCCTTTAGATTTTAAGATGATCATATTTACTGAATACTGGCTGATTTTGATGTGATATAACGAATAGGATTTGTGAAAGAAATACGCCAAAACTTTAATTCACTCTAATGGCGCATTAAATAATGAGGCAGTATTCACAATGATGTTAATACCGATTGCGTTTAAATTAGGTTTAAGCTTTTGTTTGATGCTGCATGCTAACTTTCTTCTTCTTCTATGTGCCCTGTTCTTTCAGAACGTAGGCGATCATAGTTCTCCACACGTTTCCTTATCCCTGGTGGCTCTTAGTATGTTTTCTCCTGTTACACCTCGTGAGCCCCGTTCCGCCATCCACCTAATCAGGCTCTTCAAATATGTTATCTTCTGCCTTCCTCTGTCTCTTTTTCCTTCTATCTGGCCTGTCAGTATCAGGTTCTCCAAGCCCTCCTTCCTCATTGCATGTCCCAGGAACTTCAGTTGTCTCTTCCTGATGCTCGCTATTAATTTTCTTTTCGTTGCCATTCTTTCATCGGTCATTGTTGCTCGCATACTCGGTCCACGATATCCTCAGCATCCTTCTGTAGAACCACATTTCCGCTGCTTCGAGTTTTGTCCTCATTTTCGATGATATTGTCCAACATTCATTGCCGTATTGGAGAACTGACATCACATAGCAATCTTGCACTCTCTTCTTTGTTTCTATGCTAACTGTAGTTTACCTTTTCCTGAGTGTCATCGTCTAAGAATTTAATTTCTTTTTTGCTGACTGCTTTCTTCATGATGATAGCGTTAATAGATATAAATTCGCCACCAACGTGCAGGTTCAGGACTAGAAGTTTCACCAAAACCTGCTCCCGTCATCCATTCCTTATCGCCGTTTGACTTTTGTGAGGGGGGGGGGGTTAAAGAAAATCAGAGTCGAAAAAATACCAATGAGGTGAATTTGTTTAAGGTGGAACTCAGCTTGACAGGAGGTGACCCACAGTTGATTTCATGACCTTCCTCTGCGACATATTCGGAATGAGACATGCAGAATTCAGTTATGAAACAGACTCTGTTTTTAATTTCGAGTGATACCATCTGTAGCCTGTCTGTTATTCATAATGCCCTTCATCCGCTGGTTCAACCGTTTGTCGGATTAGGCAAGATTTGATTGTACCGAGAATCCGAGCTTACCTACATATATACTTTTTAAGGAGTCAATAAAAAAGCATATACGTTTATACACTCACAAACAGAAAAGCTCTTTTCACTAAATTTTACAATGTACTGACATCTGCGAAAACAAAATAAGTGCAAGCTCTTATTTATTGGCCAATCACGAGCAAGAAAAAAATCTAAATGTTGATCCATTTCTATTTTCCACAAACGTATAAATATGCGTGATTTTTTCCTTTTCTCTTCAGAGAGCTATGGGTCGTCCAACGGATGCCAAGTTCAAGTAACCTGCATGTTCTTACTATCTCATTTTCTCCTTCTTCCTCATGTACGGTCAACAAAGAAAAAAAACATCACATAGAGCTACTAATGTTATTTGAAAACTTCAAAACTTATGTCATTCTTGTTAAATAACTTTACACTTATTAATACAAACGAAACCCTTTTATATTTTGTTCAACCTTCTGATTCTTTCAAATGTGGTGGGTTCAGTTACGTTTGACACAAGGCCATTTCGCAAGCATAACCGAAATTTCCTACACATTGAGATCTATTGGAATCATCATCCGCTTGTTTCCTTGTGTGGGTCTTTGGAGTTTGGTTCTTAATGTATTTTCTGCGTTAACAAATTAAATATTTTTGAAGGTAAGGCAATAATGTCGGTTATATACATGATTTGCAGTCGGACTAATTATTCTTTTGTTATAACATTTCAACTGTTATGTCCTTCGAACGTCTGTCGATCCCGATAATCAAGTAATGTCGACCTGAACACTTTTTTTAATCTACTGTCATTGGTTGCTCTCGTTCGTTTGTCGAAGTCTAGAGATATCTTGTTCTCTTTTAGTACTGTTCAATTACTGCTAGTCTTCTTCTACCGACATCATGGCTAGAGGAGTAAAGCGTTCGTTCATGAATTTTGGGGGAATAGTGATTGTGAGTTCAATCACTGGGTCGGGTAGTACAGACTTACCCATTGGATAGAACAAAACTAGATATCACTAGACTTGGACAGCAGAATGAGAACAATCTACTCCTGTAGATTAAATATAGTATCAGTCAGTAAAGTGCCATACGTGATACACGCTTTGGGCGATCATGTCTCGAAAGAAACATGTCTGGCTGGGCAGAAGATTATCCCGCAGTAGGTTGACATTGCTTTCTGCGGTAGACTAGTTGCCGACCAAGGCTATAGAACCCAATCTGTCCTATTATTTAACCCATAACTGGGGGGAAGAGACGCATTAATACCTTTCCCAAGAGTATTTGTGCGTACGTGAACGCAAGGAATTCAAATGGAATTCGAACTCGGCTCCCCGATTTCTCGTTCCGAGTCGATATCCACTGCACCACAACGCACATAATTTCCTCAAGGTTACTCGTATATTCAGACACCTGAAGAAGGCCGGAGGGTACAACGACCGAAACGCTGTGACGACAACAAAAATGAGGACATGAATAAAATTGTATGAAGAGACATTTTCTTTTTACTTAAAATTTGTTTGAGCATATTTCGACACTCAATCTATTTTCTCTTCATTGCAAATCAGAAAGAAAAAATAAAGGTATATGTATAATGTGAATGCAATGTTAATGATTTTTACCATTCACTGTAAAAAGAGAAATCATACATGTATTTATAGTTTGAAATACGTTGAAAATCAGGTTAAAGTACTGTCAGGGGTAAGGAATTAGTACATGTGCTACTGCCCCAAAATATAAATGCAAATATGATAAATATATAATGTAAATTGCCAACCAGTAAACGAATTGCAAGGTATTTATATAAATAAATTTATTATAAATAAATTTTCAATATAAATGTACTGAAAATCAAGAATAAAAAAAATTATCAGTGGTCAAAAATTAATACAAGAGTTACTAACAAAGTAAGGGTATTATATAATGTAAATAAATTGTTAACGGCTTTCTGAAAGTGTAACTCTTTTTCCAGATGGCTTGTATTAATTTGTTATTGATTTTAAAAATAAGATTTCACTAAAATTGGTAAATGCAATAACTTTCGTCGGGAAAAGTAACCGAATTGATTGAATCTGTGTGAAAGAATCGTAGACAAAACATGTCGTCCTGTTTTAATGATTGTGTGACCCTAGGTCAAACTGGAATGTGAGAATTTCCTGTCCTGGGCTACCTGATCTTTTGGTACGAACAGACGAGCAATAAGAGAGAGTAAGTTCTACAACACTGACAGGTCGGAGGCTCCGTCGAAATGGATAACTGATATTGCTATCCTTTCGAGCTGGTAAGAATTATACAGTGAGAGAAAATTGAATTCCCGTAACTACCTTTACCACCCCGGTTTTGTGCCTTTTCAATAAAACCGAGATGGAAAACAAAATAAGCAGAATTGAGCTCATGATTTGAAGAAGACAACCGATCTTAAATTGGCGTGCTGCTAGAGCCGACTGAGCAAACCACCGTTTCCCAGAACATTGTTACTGTAATGTATTATTGAAATACCAGCCAACTGATTTCGCGTCATCTAGCTTAGACTTGCTTATTATTGTGTGCAAAATTTATATATAAATATATATAAAACTACACCCGTGGCGTTGCAGTGTTGTACTGATTATATTACGTTTGCTAGTAATCAGCTACAGTGGATCGCGTTAAATCTGGTCTCTCGCGTGTCTGGACTAACCTAGCCGGATGATAACAGGCAATCCTACTGGCGGATTGGTTGGGGTTCAGGAAGGGCTAGCTCGAGTACGCCTGGGGGTCGTGTTATAAAAGAAATTAATTGCAAACCATTTTCTATAGTAGTTCATTATAAATAAATTTACAATAAATTTAAAATGTGTTAAAAATGAGATAAAAAATCCGACAGTAGTTATATTAGTACAAGCATTACTAACCGAAAAGGACTGAAGTGTCACATAAGACACAAACATAAAAACTGAATGTAGTTGTCGAATTCTCACTTCGAAATTGACAGGAGAGTCCACCATATCATGAGATAAAAATATATATTTTTATATATCAAGAACAATATTGCGGGAAATGAACGAGGGATGCTCGAATTTTAAATCAAATTTTTTCATATATATAAAGGGTGCGATGGATATCATTGAAAAACTAAAGAGTAAATTTATTCAATAAAATCACCATTGACTTCAACCACAGCCTCCAGACGACTTCGGAATCGCCTGCAACTCTTCTAGATGAACTCCTTCTTTAAGTTGATGAACGCTACCAAAATTCTTGTCTTGAGTTTATCTTTAGTCTTACAAGGAGTTTTGTTGGTCTCTCACTCAACTGCTCCCCACACATAATAATCAAGGGGGTTGCAGTCTAGGGAGTTAGGTGGCCAAACGTAAGGGGTGATGTAGCCGCAGAAATTGTCTGGTAGCCATGACTGGGTTCTCCTGCTTGTGTGGCATGGTGCAAAGTCCTATTGCCACACACAGGGTCTCCAGCAGCCACCATCTTGATCCAAGGCAGCAATATTTCCTCAAGGCACATGGTGTAGGTCTCCGTGTTGAGTCTGTGGCTCTTAACAACAAATGCAAGAGTTCTTCTCACATTTGAACGATCAGAGTGAGTTTTCGAGCTGCCGTAATCAACATTAGACTCATCTAACTCTTTCCGAATCCTCTGCACTGCCCTCAGATTGACACCCAAGTACTCTAAAATGTTCGTCTAGGAACTCCTGGTGAGAATGCCAAGCAGTTCATTATGCCGTTTCCAAATTTCTAACGGAGTGAATTACGTCACTGTGCTCTTTTTCTTACAGACGGTTCCCAACTGACCTTACTGTAACTTTCAGTCGACAAAATCAAAATCAAAATCAAACAACGCGTATGCTCGAAATTAAAAATATAAAATGGCGAAAATTTATTAATCGCATTCTATATGTATATTCTAGTTGCTTTCATTAACATTCTTTTTCTTTTTGTTTCCATCACTTTTATTATCAGATATCCGACATTGTGATAATAGAAGAGCTACCAGGAATGGTGAAATATTGTATGAGTCAAGGCGTAAATTTGCTGTAGATGACCTTGCGATCAAGGCACTCCCTAAACGTTTTCGTCGTAGTAAATTGTTTTCTCCTTTGATTAGAGTAGCATTGTTATGTCAAAGTTGTGGTTAGTCTTGTTACATTTGACAATGATGTTGATGTATTGTTTTGTAAAGAGTTCCTTTTGTGTTCATAAAATCTTTTATTTCAATTCCTTGAGGTTTCTCCTATGTATTTCTCGTGACAATTAGTTACGAACGATTTAGTGAATTCCTACTTGAAGTTTTAGCTTATATTTTTGTTTAGTTAAGTCTTTTATTGTTTTAGATGTAGTATTAACAAAATTTATGTTGAGTTTAAATACGTTCTTTTCAGTTGCAGATGTGATAGAGTTAGGTGGCAGGACAACACACACACACACACACACACACACACACACACACACACACACACATATATATATATTGTCATCCGCAGACAGATCTGTTTCGCCGTATCACAGCTCATCAGTACGGTTAGACTCCGATTGCTTTTTTTTACCCAGGATTGAAACCCGACCGAAATCAGTCGGTGACTCTACCCCTGGGCTATGGGCGTTCGGTGGAAGTAAACAGACTTTTTAGCGCATATCATTATACGCGCCTAATAGCTAGAGCGCTCTAATTCATTTCACTGAATGAGCGATGCGTACATGCCAGAGTAGCTACTGTTTATCAAAGTCTACTATTTTTCCAGAGTGCTCAATCAGGGTGTGAGAGCGTAAATATTGTCATCTGCAGACAGATCTGTTTCGCCGTATCACAGCTCATCACTACGGTTAGACTCCGATTGCTTTTTTACCCAGGATTGAAACCCGACCGAAATGGCGTCAGTCGGTGACTCTACCCCTGGGCTATGGGCGTTCGGTGGAAGTAGGCAGACTTTTTAGCGCATATCATTATACGCGCCCAATAGCTAGAGCGCTCTAATTCATTTCACTGAATGAGCGAGAGAGAGAGAGAGAGAGAGAGAGAGAGAGAGTATTTAAAACCAAAATAAAAAAGTGGTGATCAACGTTTGACACGTTTGTTTACTCTTCTCAATGTCTTCCTCGGTTATTTTTCCCACGTTGATTTATTTATTCTTCCTTCAAAGCGACTAAAGTTGTTCGCTGGGTTCAGCATCTTTATTTTGTACAACCAGGCGATTGTCGGTTGAATTGAAAGAATAGGAAAACATCGACAATGAACTTTGACAGTCTCTGAATGTCTCCGTAAACAAATAAGGATGTGAAACACTTGACACCTGTCAACAGACGTTAGATCATTACGACCATTACAAAGACTACTAGAAGACATTACATTTTCTTTTAAAGAACAAACAATGAAACTGTAAGGGATAGTCACTTCAGATTGGGCTTTGCATGGGTCTCTGTTCAGTGTAAAAGCAGTAGAAGTTTTGAAGTCATTAGTGATGAAGTGAGAATTAGTAATAGCAATAAATTCTTTATGGAAAAGGAATTAGAATTAACGGTTAATTTTATTCATCATCATCAGTTCCATAACCAATTATGGTCGTAGGGTCGCTGCACAGCTGAACACCAAGTCCTGGGTATTTATTTTTTAATCGAATCACCCCGAGCAAGGCAGTAACGCCACTGATGTGTAGAGGACTACATAAGAGTAAAAAGATTAGGCAGTTACATAAGAGTAAAAAGATTAGATAGAAGGAAAGTGAAGAGAAAGACGAACCAGTTAGAAAGGAGCAAGAGAAGGATGGGAATACAGGTGTGATGACAGTTGCAAAGGTGGAGAGAAAGGAAAGGATATATAGGGTGGTGTAGAAAGAACTGGAGTCAAGTGGTTAAGAGATGAGTATTGACATTGCATTTAAATTCCTGGAGGTTGTAGCTGTCAGGAAAGCAAGAATATGGAAGCGACTTCCACAGGCGGGAAGTGCGAGAAAAGAAGCTGCAAGAGTAGAATTGATGATAAACTACATACGGCAGCAAGGCTACGGATCAGGAGATTGGAGGTTTGGGGAGCGTGAAACTACCTCTTAATTGTTGTTCCCAGGTTTACCCTGACCAGGAGTAGTAGCACATGTTAGGGTCACAAATATGGATAAATAGTGAACCCCAAACAAAAACAAAACACTATGAATGTATAAAAATGCATTTGTATAGTAAAAATGCCAGCAATACAATTTATATTAAAAAAAATGACCAACAATGCTTTTTATCTGTAGAAGGCATGACCAACAATGCTTTTTATCTGTTGAAGGCATACAGTTGAAGGCATACAGTTGAAGGCATACAGTTGAAGGCATACAGTTGTATTCAAAATATTTAGATTTTGGTATTAGGTAATACATACAGGTTTATATGTCGCTAAGAAAATTCAAGCGACTAACATGAAAGAACAATTTTCTGATATTAAGTCATATAATACACTATAATGTCTCAAATCAAAATGTATTCCAAAATAAAACCCTAACAAACTACAACATAAAAAGCATATATAACCACCTCGAGTAATTGTCTACACAAACATGTATATGCACAAAAGCTGAGTATCATCTACCCTATATTCTCTTGTGAAAACAGAATAACATCACATTTTTATTACTTCAAAGCTTCTAAGAAAATGAAATTTCGGAATTAAATAAGGAGTTGAAATGTTAAATAATCAAATCAAATTTCCACGTATCTAGATTAAGATTTAATTTTTTGTGTCGTTGGCGTTTATTATGTTGGAATTTTTTTTTCGAGTTTATAACTTATTATTTATTACAAAAATCTTTAAAACCCTTTAGCATAATAATCATCAACCAAACGCAAAAAAAAAACAAAAAAAAATTAAAATTCTATTAAACAAATGTTGTATAGGAATTAAATACACAACTGGAAAATGCTTTTCTACAAGGTTACCAAAAACGTCTTTGCCGTGTTTTATTTATTATAAAAAAAAAAAGATACACAGCAAATTTTGACATACCATTATTCCTCAAAGTAATGCCCATCAACATCCAGATCTTTTTATTAACGTGCCTCCAGCTGCTCAATAACCTGGCGATAAAAAATCAGGTGTCTTAGACGCAAAGAAGGCTGTGAGTGTCTATCGCAAGTTGGTCTCATTTGCAAAGAACTTCCCACAAAGGTGGTTGTCTAGGGAATAGAAGAAGTGGTAATCTGTTGGTGCAAAGTCCGGGAAGTAAGGTGGATGGCAAGTGTCTCCCAGTCAAGACGCCGTATGGTCACCCGCTTCATATGAGGCCTGATATTTTCATGGAGGAACAGTACATCCTTGCGATTAACCAATGATAGCTTCTTCTGCTTCAGTACCTGCTGCGGGTACAGGCCCACAGTGATGGTTTGGCAGGGTTAGTAGACTAGTCTACCAAATACAGAGCGTAATCTTACGTGGGTGTAGAGGTGGTCTTGTGGTGTGAAGCACAGGGTTCCGTGAAGAAAACCAGTATCTATCACATGTCATACAGGACCCACTTTTTGTCACTGGTGATCACTCGATTAAATATGGGTACGTCGCGGTACTGAGAAAGCAACGAGAAACAGTCTGTCGCTTGTTGCTTGCTGTCTTTCAACAGTGTGTGGGGTACCCACTTTTTCGATTTGTACGCCTTCCTTATGCAGTGCAGGTGAAGACTGTCCGTTTCATCAGAGACATGGAAGCCTTCGGAAAGCTCACCACTAGATTAGCTATCGTCTTCCTCTATGGACGCCTTCAAGGTTTCGTCGTCCAGGACATGAGGTCGCCCATAATAAAATTCGACCAGTACACAGTTGTATTAAAGTGTTCAATACAATTATATTGTAGAAATTTTGAATATTTTTCATTTGTAAACGAGTTATTACGCGACCTAGGTTTCTACCATGTGGTGTCTTCAAGCGATTTGCAATAACTGATTTTACCGGTTTTTTTTTTAAAGAACGCTCACGTACCTGAATTTTTTTTTTAAGCGCAATTTTCAAAATTAGAAGTTATAACGTTTTCATCTAATTAGCTATTATGATATTCCCAAACAGAAATGAATTACTGAATGAAAGAACAGAAATTATGACTGTGTGACCATACCATAAAATACCTATTAAGATCATACAACCATGGATGAAAACACTATAACTTCTTCTAATTTTGAAAATTGCGCGTTCAAAAAAAAATCCCCATTACATGAACGTTTTTTAAAAAAAAACGGTAAAAATCAGTTATTGCAAATTGACTGAAGACACCACACAGTAGAAACCTAGGTCGCGCAATAACTCATTTACAAGTTAAATATCTCTCTCTCTCTCTCTCTATATATATATATATATATATATAGAAAGAGAGAGAAAGAGAGGTAGGAAGAGAGAGATTAGATTACATTATAATAACTTTGCCAGATTCTATAAGCCAATTGATCTATCGATGTTTCGTGTGATAACTTCTTGGCATTGATTTTTGTATATATTCCTGTGTAATTTGTATATTTATTTACATGTGTATGTCTGTGTGTATGGCATATACACATACACATGATACAGTACGCTGAGAGATCAAATGAGATAACGACAATTCCCAAACCCTTAACTGGTATGCATCTATCAAGGCGCCAGATTAGTGAGCGGGAAAGCTAGTTATGTAAAACAAATTTAAAAATTCACTCTATACTTATCTTAATTTCAGAAAATATAAAAAAAATTAAAAGTTAAAAAATATTATCCAGTCTGATTTTTTTAATGTATGTTTTAAATTTCTGCCAGGAACTGAATATTTTTAAGTATTTCCGAAAATAAAAATTCCCTTTCTGAATGGTTGGAAGCAATTATTCCCTTAATGGTTGACACGACCCAACGGAGAAAACAAAAACATAAATAATGACGAAAGGTTTATATGAAAATGCTATATATTTTTGTTTTAAAGTTATTGTAGGCTTATTTTTATTTTAAAATCATTAAAAAAATCTATTTGCTAATGCAATGTGCTGATGACGGAAAAGCCGATGGTTTCAGCTCAAGTACGACGGAACTTTCATTTTAAAGTAGAAAAAAATCTTATAAATATATTCTCTTTGTCATTCAACCTCGCAAAATATGATCACCGATTCTTCTGTAACTGCTCATTAGACATCTTTTTTAATAATACAGACGAAATTATTAGTTTATTGCATACTTTTAGGCTTAAGAGAAGATTTAAAAACTCTCTTTATTCTTGACAACTATTCAACAGTTGTCTAGAATAAAGAGAATTTTTAAATCTTCTCTTAAGCCTAAAAGTATGCAATAAACTTCTATGTAGCGTGTTTCTTCAGGAAAAATATTCTTTGGATACAAGCACTTTATCATAAATTCTGGTCAGTCAGTTAAGTGCCATACGTGATACACGCTTTGGGCGATCATGTCTCGAAAGAGACGTGACTGACTGGGCAGAAGATTATCCTGCAGTAGGTGGCCATTGCTTTCTGCAGTAGACTGGTTGCCAGCCAAGGCTATAGAACCCAATCTATCCTACTATTTAACCCATAACTGGAGGGAAGAGACAGATTAATACTTTTCCCAAGGGTATTTGTGCGTAAGTGAATGCTATGAATTCAACTGAAATTCGAACTCGGCTCCCCGATTTCTCGTTCTGAGTCGATATCCACTGCACCACAAATCACATCGCTTTATGTGCCCTATAAATTTTAACTTTTTCTTTCTGATGTTAAGTATAAGGGTATTTTGTTTCCATTTTTCTCTAAAACTTTGTCGTTGCCCACATGTTTAGCTCATGGTATTCTCAGCGTCCTTCTGTAGAACTATATTTCTTTTGCTTCAATTCTTTTCTTCATCTGTGAAAAGATTGTCCAGCATTCACTGATATTACATAATTCAATTCTCTTTTTTCATTTCTTACAAAGTTTCTGTTTTCTTAATTATTTGCTTAGCTTTTGGAAGGCATCTTTCGCTTTCCCAATGCGCCTTTGAATTTCCGCGTTGTACTTTCCGTCTTCTGTGAAAACACTTCCCAGGGAGCTTATTTTCTAAGCTTGATTTCTCACGAATATTTGCATGATGTAACATTTCCCAGCGGCATACTTCACGCAGTTCTTTGTATATTTTGTTAATGTCTTTGAGGCTAACTTCGATTTTTATTGCTTGTACAATCATTCATCTGTAGAACAAGTCTCGCGAAAAATTTAGAAGATAGGAAAATTGGGTTCAACCAAAACGTAAAGGAAAATCGGTCAGCGTTTAAACCTGCGTCTTTCTCTTCATGCTTGACACAGGAAAAAAATGTCGTTTTAAAACAAAACTCTTGCTGTCAATGGAAAATAGATTTATTATTAGAATACAAAACGAAGAAAAACGTGGCCAGATCTACAATAGCATTCAACATTTTACTTTAATATATTAAGAGAAAAAATAATTTGTGTTTAATCAAATTCAAACTGCATTACGAATTGGTGAACTCTTAACAAACTCTTAATCCGCAATACTTCTTCTTCTTCTTCTTCTTCTTCTTCTTCTTCTTCTTCTAAATGTTCTTTTTCTTCTTCTGTATGCCTATTTTCTCTTTCTTCTTTGGTGTTACGACGAGATGTATTGGTCTCTCGCTCAACTGTACCTCACACAAATAATTAAGGGGGTTGAAGTCTGGGGTGATATAGTCGCATAAATTGTCCGACAGTCATGACTGGATTTTCGTGCTTGTGTGGCATTGTGCAGAGTCCTGCTGCCTGGCATAGGGTCTTTCAGCAGCCAATATTTTGACCCAGGGCAGCACTATCTCCTATAGGCCTCTAGGTTGTGCTTGAGAATCTGTGGAAAGATGAATGGGGGCATAATGTCATCATCACTAGTGATTACTTTGAACACAGTAATGTTGACTGGATATATCATCCAAATCTTTTCTAATCCTCTGCACTGTCCTCAGATTGACACACACACACACTAAGAAATATTCGTATTGGAGCTTCTGGTGCGAATGCCAAGAAATCCAGCATGCTGTTTCCAAATTTTTAGGGGAGTGAATTGCGTCATAATGCTCTTTTCTTTTTTTTTTCTTTTTTTACAGACGGTACCCAACTGACTCTACTATACTGTGCAACCGACAAAATCAAAAACAAAAACATTCATACGTGAAATTAAAATATAAAATGGCAACAATTTACTCGTCGCACCCTGTGTTATGGCAAAACACACCTATTCCTCAGATAATGGACTCTCCCTCCTACATTAATAAGAGTTAACAAGAAGTTAACGGAAGAAGTCTTTGGGAAGTTCATAGAATTTCTTTAGAGTTCTATTGAAATTCAGTAGAACTACTAGGCAGTTGATATTAATCAGCAGTTAGCCGAATACTACGGAGTCCGCTTTCAGTGGAAGATTACCAAGTTCCTAACATTTTGGGTACGTTAAGTCGATTAGCAACCGACATAACACAATTATAACCTTCAGTGCGAAAACTAGTCCACAACACCCTGCATATATATTTATAAAACAATAAACAATATTCATTTAGTATAATCATGGAACTCAGTGTGGGAGATATTTTCAGTTCATTTGCTGAACTAGAAGAAAAACTTAAAAGTTACATATCTACTAACTACGTACAGTTATGGAAAAAAGACAACAGAACAATTGCTAAAGCTCAGATAAAGATTACAAGCACAGTGGTTGTGTAAGTTTAGTAGGCCAGATTTGCAAAACATGGATTCTCTGGTCTGTGACTGTTGTCTTCAGACGATGCACTTGAAGTGTACTAGCAAGGGCAAGTTTGGGATTTGCAGAGACTAATGTCTGAAGTGCTTAAAATATTCAAAGACTTCTATACTTCTTTTAATAATTGATAATGAATAAATGATATTCACTTGTGTTTCAACGATTGATGGTGGTAAAGATTTTAAATTTTCTTAACAATTGATGGTAAAAAATAAATAAAATTTTGAGTGTTATATCCTTTAAAAAATTTACAAACAGACAAAGTGGTATTCGAGTGAAAGAACAGCAACACCTACGTAGATGAAAGAAGCGAGGTTTATGTAAAGAGAATACACTATGGCAAGACAGGGAATCTGGTAGCAGGCTAGTAACTGGCGAAGCAAGTCAAAGGTATCTTCTGGGCTCACTATATATGCCTACTGATATAGTCAGTCTACATAATCGATAGGGAGTGTGGAGCATTCCATTACAACACTGTGTTAAATCAGTGTGTTGTTATTTTTGGCATTCAAGCAGTCAGTTAAGTTTGCTTGAGTTTGAGTTTGAGTTTTGTTTAACGTCATATCAACCTTTGTGGGTTATTTAATGCCAAAAACGTGGGGTAAATTTTTAATGTTCGGTTATAGTGTAAAGGTTGACGTAGTCAGATTTTAATGAAAATGTTTTGTTTTTATTTTTTTTATTTTAGAAAACTGAAAGTGTCTTCTAGTTTTCTATTAAAAAATGTTTGGCTGAGAATATTTTTTCCTTCAAAAATGTGTTATGGCAAAAATTATTTCTTCAAAAATGTATTGTTGGTAAAATTTTTCCTTCATAAATGTATATTTTTCTATAAAAAGTCTAATTTTATGTATATATTTATATTAAAGTATATTTTTATATTTTTATGGTGTTTTGACCCCAGTTTGGGGGGGGGTAACTATTTGCCCATAGCTGGGACCCTAACAGGTGCTACCACTCCGCGTCTGGGTGGACCTGAGAACAACAGCAATTAAGAGGTGGTTCCATGCTCCTCATAACCTTCCAATCATAGGCCTTGCTTCCAGATGCAGTTTACCGTCACGCCCAGGACCATCTCTTGTTTGAGTGAAATTTATTGCATACAATATCTTATACACAAAAATATATACAACACATGTTTCTTCTTTATCACTTAATCTTGGTTTTATCTAAAAATAATGCCACATACAAAGGGAAATGGATCTGCATTGTATTTCTGTATTTTATCTTTATAGCCCATTGCTGAGAAATCAATATCAGAATGCTATGTTGAAGAGAATGATAGACTGTATTTGAAAACAATTTCAGCGAACTCTAAGTATGCATTTACTTTTATCTCAAAAGAAACAAGAGCACACTCTGAACTTTCACCCATCCATCATGATAGTTGTTCTCTTGAAGGGCCTAATTGCCTTGAACGTCTGTTTGGACACAAGCTCACTCTAGATCTAAAATGGAATTCATATATACGGCCTATTGCTAAAGATGCTGAAAAAATAGTCGCTTCGTTGTGTCGCTTCAGAAAGTACTTGACTACTCTTATCATATTCTCTCTCTTTTAACTGGTCCTGGGTATGACAGTAAACTGCATCCGGCAGCAAGGCCTCTAATTGGGATGTTGTGAGGAGCATGGAACCACCTCTTAATTGCTGTTGTTCTCAGGTATACCCTGAACCGGAGGAGTAGCACCTGTTAGGGTCCCAGCTATGGAGAAATAGTTAACCTCTAAACTGGGGTCAAAACACTATGAAAAATATAAAAATACACTTTTTATAGAAATATATATATAAAATTAGACTTTTATAGGAAAATATACATTTTTTAAGGAAAATTATTACTATAATACATTTTTGAAGGAAAAATATATTGCCATAATACATTTTAAAGGAAAAAAATTATTAACAGCAATACATTTTTGAATACAAAACAAGAAGACAGAACATTAAAAAAATAGCTTAAAATCTTACCTTTTTGGCATTAAATAACCCACAGAGGTTGATATGCCGTTAAACAAAACTCAAACTCAAACTCTTCTTTTTTTTTTAACAAGAGTCATTTCAGACAAAAAATGGAGTATATTATAGGCTGGAGTTGTCCAATTCTCACTTTCCAGCGTTGACATAACAATAAAGCATTTACGCAACCTTGTAAGCGATGAATTGTTTTTCTCCCTACAGCCCCTTTCCCTCCAACGAAACATTATAAGCCTATAGATACTCTATGGTTATTACCGTGGTAAATGTTCAGACGAGCAACATTGCTAGGTTCCACCAGTTCAGAACTTTACAGCTAGAACACATCAGGCCATGTACATAGGGTCGAATCATCCCCATTCCTATCGTATTCCATTAGTAAGAAGTTCCACTCGGTGAGCTTCTTCCCAAGAATTGTTGCTTTGCGGAACAGACTCCTAGCAAGATATTTTCCTAATCTCTACAATCTTGACTCTCGCAAGTCAAGGTTAGATGCTATCTTTGCTTAATTTCTTGCTCTTTCTTATGCTCATAAAGCACCACACAGTAACGATCTATCTTGAGTGACTCTTGGGCTTTGTATCAGGTAAACCTTAGTAGAAAAAAACTGATGAATTCATAACGTCAAAAGATGTGCTGTCACCCAGAAACTGTAACTAAGATTTGATCAGCTTAATTGCTGTATAAATCACAAGTGGATTATGTGGATTGAGTCACGACCACCGAAAAGTGGTCGTAGTTGAGTAGGCATCTGTAATATGGATCTGTTAGCCACCTTGGAATATGATAGGTACCGACTTGGCGGCTCGACTCCAGCCAATTTCTCGCTGGCGGGATGAGGCTTCCCTCTGTTCTATAAATATTTTTATGGCTTCTGCTCCGACGAATTTAAGTCACTAGTGCCTATGCCACAGGAGTTTACTCGTGCAACCAAATTGGCAATAGGGCCCCACCCATTCACAGTTAGATCAATCAAATGCAGCCGACAATTGTACTCCATCAGCTTCTTTTCTCACACTTCCCGCCTCTGGAACTCCCTTCCATATTCTTGTTTTCCTGACGGCTACAACCTCTAGTAATTTAAATGCAATGTCAATACCCATCTCTTATCCACTTGACTCCAGTTCTTTCTACAACACCTTGTATATCTTTTTCTTTCTGTATTCCCATCCTTATCTTGTATTCTTGTATTCACACCTGTATTCCCATCCTTATCTTGCCCTTTACCTGAGACCCTCTGTAACTGGTTCGTCTTTCTTTTTACTCTCCTCCTGTCTAATCTTTTACTCATATATAGCTTCCTGCGCATCAGTGACGTTACCGCCTTGCTTGGGGTGAAGCGATTAAAAAAAGATGAGTGCACTCAGAAACAACCGTCTGTATTTCGTGTGGCATTAATGTAACTATTTCCCCTAAAATTAAATGTCTACATTTTTAAATATTCTTGGAAAATTTCTGAAATTAATTTAGTCAACAAAAATGTAAATATTTTCCCCCGTAATTTAGAAACAAAAACAAACGCAATGTTGTTTATAATGTTACACAAAACATCAATTCACGTTGACGCAAAACAAAAGAAAATAGACTGTTTTAATGAAATTTTTCAACAATTTTGAGTTTTAAAGTGAGGCGGTGACTACAAGCGTTCGGAAATCGCAACACGCTGCATTAATCATCTAATTAAAAAATGTTCTGAGTTGCACGGGCAACGCCGGGCTATGATGCTAGTATGCAATAAACGAGGGTCTTGGAAATTAATAAACGTAGTCGATTCAGAAAGAATTAGAAGTCCTACCAGGATTCATTATTGACAGTCACAGTCTTAACAACATAAGATATAGATGACACAGTGTTGATAGCAAATGCAGACAGGAAACTACAAGGTCTACAGAAGGTAGTTAAGAAAAGCGAGAAGAAAGAACTAAAGCTCAGCTGCAAGAAGACAAAATGCATGGCTGTTAGTGAAAGGAACAGACCAATATGCAAATTACTAATTAGAGATACCAAAATCAAACAATTACAACAATTTAGATATTCGAGAAGTATTTTAACAGAAGACAAAAAATGCAAAACTGAAATCTGAAGGTGCATTGGGATGTGCCTTCCAAAAGTTAAGCAAAGTATTAAGAAACAGAAAATTTATTTAAAAACAAAGAAAAGAGTACTAGACTGTTACATAATATCAGTTCTTCTATATAGCAATGAATGATGGTCAATCTCCTCACAGATGAAGAAAAGACATGAAGCAACAAAAATGTTGTTCTGAAGAAGGCTGGACCGAATACGTGAGCAACGATGAAGTTTTTAATAAAATAGAAACAAAAAGGACACGTATGCTTAACATCTGGAAGACACAGTGAGCAGATAATGAGGAAAGAAGGCTTGAAAATTTGACACTCGCAAGACAGAGAGAAGACACTAGTGACAGAAGAAAACAACGCATAATATACCTAACAAGCTTGAGTGAATGGATGGCGGTTTAGGAGAGATAACTAAGTGATAAAATTTATCAAGAGCTTCAAAGGATAGGAAAGTGTGGAAAGCCATGATCGCCAACGTCCTGAAGGGACACGACACATAGAAGAAAATCTTAATATGCTCGGATGTGGATTCGGACTTCACTTCTATTAGGTGCCAAAGAGTATCGGAAGCTTATAGTTGGCTGTTCAATAAATTACCCAACCATGTGAGTTTATCTGTTTGTGGTAAAATTCCTACGTTTAATCTCGACAATATTTCCTGTTCAGAGGTGGGTTTTTCTGACAATAATGTTCCCCTGTACAAGGCTCAAGAGCCACTCGAGGTAGGAGGTTACAGAGAAAGAGGCACTGTTTATGTGGATACTAGCAGTATAGCCCGGCGTTGCTCGGGTGTAATGAAAGCTTTAAAACTAATCCATGGTCCTGGAGCTCAGACTCTTTGGACGTTGGCACGAAAGACTAAAAAGCAATAGTTGTTTCCAGTTACAGTGAAACCGTAGACTGAAAGAAAAATGAATGGATGTAAGTCAAATTTTAATTTCCTGGTATTGATATCAAATAAGTTTTTTTCATTGTAAACTGAATTTTGAAGGCTAAATAAGTCCTCTGAGTAAATGGTATCATATCTGAGACTAAGAACTACAATTATACCTACTTAGAGCCAAACCCGAAGCAAAAACTAAAATAAAAGGGCTGAAAAACTACAGATATACAGGCAGATAAACAGACACATACACAAACATCTTGCCTTTATATATATATATATATTATCGGTTTTCTGCACTATTGTAAAAACTGCAACTTGGAAACTTCTGAATATCGTTTCTTATGTCTTTGTCTATGAGTGTGTCAAATTTGATTAAAATCGGACCACTCCTTCTAAAACCCGATTTTTCCGATTATCGATTTTCGATATTTATCGGGGGTACCTCGACACAAAACCTAGCTAAGAACACTCACAGACGCTTATAGTACAACTGTGTAAATTTTCCAGAAAATCGGTTCAGCCATTTCGGAGTCTATAGGCAACGGACACACACACACGCACACACAAAGATCCATTTATAAATACGTTTAGATGTAGAGAAGATAACTGTTGATGCTAGACTTGAATTTCAATTTAGTGAACGGGAAGCATTCACTTAGGAAGTGGTTCGTGGGAAGAAGGTGTTCGAGTTTAACTTACATCTCACCAATGGAATGCGTAAAGAATGAGGGTGGTTCGCTACATTGTTTGTGGCATAACGAGTTTTCGTCGTGACGGTTAGAATTGGTGGAACTATGGAGAGTAGTTCGTCTAAATACTTTTTTATGGAAATAGCGACAGAGACGCTTGCAACGTTTTCTCTGTAGGAAAAGGGGCTTTTTGGGTAAAAAATAATTCATCATCTACCAGGAGGCAGAGATGCTTTTAGACCTTATCAAGACTGGGAGGTGTTTAATTAATAAGAGATACAATTAAATATGCAAATTATGTTTTACTTCCATACGATTCTAAAATGTCCAAAATTAGAAATGTCTATTTATAGAATATTATCTTTTAAATAAATGGCATATATAGCAGAACAAGAAAGCATTACATAATAATTTTCGCATTAAACATATATATATAATGTTATATATTCTTGTCGAAAGCATCAGGGGTTTTTGGCAAGATTTACTTGTTATCCATTGTTTTGGGGCAGATGGCCAAGTTCTTTGTGTACAACCGGAGCTGAGTGCTGTTCAGAGGGTAAGCTCTTTGGGTAATATTAATTCAATTTTGGAAGATACGTTGACTTGACATTAAAAGCAGAATGAGATAGATAGATAGATAGATAGATAGATAGATGCGAACAAGCTGATGTATATAAATATAGATTAGATGGATACGAACAGTTTGAGATAGATAGATAGATAGATAGATAGATACGAAAAGACTTATATATATATATATATATATATATATATATATATAGTGAATACAGAACGAAGAAAGTATTTTTACAACATCCAAAACATTAATTTAAAACAGTGCTCGATATATAATATATAGAATATTTATTATTATTATATTTTAGAACATGTACATAATTATATATATATATATATATATATATATATATATATACAACAAATCGTATATTTGTTTCGACATTGAAACTTCAACTGCGGTATGGACAGGAATGGAAAGCCTCTTTTCTTACATTTGGTCAGTTGTGTGTGGGATTATAAAGACTCTGCTTAAATACAAAAATATTCAGACAAAATAAGCATCCCATCCCTTACCGGCTCTTCTAAGAAATCCAAAGGATATAGTCTAGTCGCAAGATAATAAAAACTTACATTCTAACTGCTAATGTTAAATATGTCTAGAAATCAAAGACTCTCATTAATCAACCATTTTAACTACCCACACCACTTTCTTCAAAATTCTAACGGTCAATACACGAGACTTGTTCCCTTATCACTAACCTCCATCAACATGTACGATCTGTAGTGGATATATATATATATATATATATATATATATATATATATATATATATAATTATAGACATGTTCTAAAATATAATTTATAATATATATATATATATATATATATATATATATATATATTGTTACGAACCCCCACCTAACTTTATTAAAAATAAACCCCAGATTTTAGGAGTACTCTAAAGAGTCAGTACATTCAGAAAAAGTGAGAACTGATGCTAATTAGATAAAGCCGTTCTATTCCAACGTGCATGAATGTAAGTAGATGGTATGTCTTACAAATTGTGCATACTCCCCCTCCTGGATCACGTGATAGCATGGTGATCTAACCGGATGTCTTCCAGAAACACCGACGACTTCGAAACCAAGCTCAGTGACCTGCTTTTGCCCGCAAGGATAGAAATTCATATTTAAATGTAAGAAGTCACATGCTAAAAACTTGGCGCGAAAAATTTGAATGTGCAAAATTAGTCTTAATTCAGAATTCAAACTGAATAGACAGTTCGTTATAACTGTGATGTTTTTGCTCTAGATCTATATGCATAAATCCCGTAGAAATCTAATGAAATTTCGGAATTAAGGATTTGATTAAAAGGAATAAACTTTCGTAGACTGACAGAAATATTCACAGTGAAATAAAGAAAACGCCATATTGAAAACAAAAAGAATTAAGATTAAACTCAACCCCTAGGCAAGACGAAAGGAAAAGAAGAAAAAAAAAGAAAATTTTACGCGATCTATTTCGCCAATACAGCTTTCTAATCAACAAAGAGAAAAGAAAAGGAAAGAGAAAAAGATAAAGAAGGAAAGAGAACTGAAGAAATCTGTTTCATCGATAAAACTTTCTATTTGACAAGGAAAAGAAAAAAGGGAAAAAAGAGGAAACATCGAAGAAATGGGATACACACAAAAACACTGAAAAGAAAGAGAAAGAGAAACGAGAAACTTTTGTGAACCTCAGATAAGTCCATATTTTTGACTTATTTAATTTTGACTTGTTTTGATTCTCGTTTGAAATGTGTGTCAGTTGATTTTGTATTGCTTGTCAAGTTCTCTTCATCTTTCTGATAGAAGAATACCCCTTTTTGTCTCATATTGAAATCATCAGCTTATTCCCATTGCTCTATTTTCTTTATGTTTTTAATTCTGAGTTACCTAAGATATCTTTTCTTTTACTATCTGTACACTTCTTCTTCTTCTTCTTCTTCTTCTTCTTCTTCTTCTTCTTCTATATACCTTGTTCTTTCAGGACGTAGGCGATCATGGCTTTCCACGTCTCCCTATCCCTGGTGGCTCTTAGCACGCTTTTTCCAGTAACACCACGCAACCTCAATTCTGTCATCCACCTACTCAGGCCATTCAAATATGTTATCCGCTGCTTTCCTCTGTCTCTTTTCCCCCTCTATCTGGCCTGTTAGTATCAGGTTCTCGAAGCCCTCCTTCCTCATTGAATGTCCCAGGAACCTTAGTTGTCTCTTCCTGATGCTCAATATTAATTTCCTTTTCGTTTCCATCCTTTCCAAAACCTCATCATGCTCGGGCCATGATATTCCCAGCATCCTTCTGTATAACCACATTTCATTTAGTTGCTTCAAGTTTTTTCTTCATCTTTGATGATATTGTCTAGCATTCGCTGCCATGTTGAAGAACTGACATCACATAGCAATCTAGTACTCTCCTCTTTGTTTCTAGTGAAAGTTTCCTGTCTCTTAATACTTTACTCAGCTTTTGGAACGTGTCCTTCGCCATGCTAATTCACCTTCGGATCTCTGTGTCGCACTTTCTGTCTTCTGTTAGAACACTTCACAGGTATTTAAATTTTTGCACCTGCTTGACTTTAGTGTCCCCCACTTATATTTGGCATTTAGAGCTGCTCTTTTTGCTGATGACCATGCATTCGGTTTTCTTCGTTTGTATTACCCTTTCGGAGTGCATTCTAATCATAAATATGGCGTTCCTTGTTCCAATGTGTTTGACGAACCCGCACTGTTCTTCTCCTTTCTCTGGCCTGATTCTGCTTCTTGCTCTATTCATCAGGATTCGGACGATCAGTTTTGTAATATGACTCGTTAAACTCATTGTTCGGTGGAGTGCGTGTGACACGATAACTAGGCGTATATTAAGGTGCTTTGTAAAATATGTATTTTATTATAATAGATTAAAATAGAAAATGGTTAAGAATAGAAAATAGATTAAAAACATGTTTCGTTTAACAAAAGAAGAGAAAAATAAATAAATAAACGCTTTTTCTTTTATGAGGAAAATTGTGGAAGAGAAAAGGGTACCATATTACTGTTTTAAATCCTACCACTCTTCCGGTAAATATTTGACTCAGTGATTTAATGTGATAAGAGATAAAGTTCAGGAAATAGGTTTTTGAATGACCAGGTCAAAGGCTATCTTTACTGTATCTTGACCACACATTAAGAATTTTCCGGCGGAAGCTTTATTAAGATAAAAAAGATTTTAAAAATCCTGGAAAAAAATACTAAGGCTAAGTACAGACTGGGTGTCTGCATGATGTTTACACATCAAAAGAAGGAAAATTTAAGTACCCTGAAATTTCGGACTTACAGTCGCCAATTGCTTATCACCCGGTGGTCTAAAGCATTTCCGGATTTCCGGATTAATTTTAAATAAATACAGGTGATTTTTCCGAGTCAGATCAATTGAGTTGAGTTAGTTCCGCCGGGCGTGTGCTTGAAGTAGAACCTCCGTTCGTCTTGTTTCGGTCAGTTCGGATTTGATCTCCATTAATTAGAGTTAGAGCTGTGTGTCACATTCGCCTGCCCCAACCGAAAAGGCTAACTCTAAACGAAATAAAGCATCGTTTCAACTCATCCAAGTTGTGGAAGTTCGTTCCTTATAGGTTAATCTTGTACCCCCAGCTTGAGGCTCCGACATTTTCAACAAACTCCCGGCAATATCACAGCGTGGAGAACAGCTGCCGGAGAAATTGTTTGGACCGTCCGTTGGGGTGTTACATGCGCACTCGTTTGAACCTGGCTTCTTAGGCAGTGCTATCAAAATCGACTAGCTTAGGTCGTCCGGTATTACACCATTGTTATAAATGTTATTTATTATTTCTGTAATTTTCTCTGTGCCGAATTCTCCTAGAGCCTATTACAATGCCGTCTGGTCTTTGTTTCTATTCAGTTTTGGCGATTGCAACTTTCCACTTCGAACTTTAATATTTCCGGTTCGTCCTCATCATTGTGTATTATCGGTTGCTCTCTCTTGTTGCGGAAAAGATCTTTTATATATTCTTCCCGTTGCTGAAGTATTTCCTCTTTCCCCAATATCATCGTTCCATACTTGAATTTTATACATCCTGTTGAGGAGCATGTTTTTTTTTGTTTTGTTTTTTTGTCCTGTCAGTTCTCTTATTTCTTTACGCATGTCTGCTTTATTACTCCTGCTCAATCTCTCTACTTCTGCACATTTGTTGTTGAACCATTCATCTTTAGCCTGTCTGCATTTGCTCCTTATTTCCCTGTGTAGTTTCCTTTATTCCATTCCATGTCTTGGCATCATTTTCTGTCTCCTTTGAATCATGTCGGGAATCTCTTCAGTCATCCACTCGTTTTTTCTTCTGCGTCTGATTTCTTTTGAGACAATGTTGTTTGCTGATGTCACTAGTGCTTCCTTTAGTGAGTCCCATTTCGAGTTTCCTTTTTCAATTTGATTTTCGTATTTGTTTTTCACGCTGTTAGTGTATTCTTTCTGCAGGTTGAGGTCATTCACGTACATAACCATAAACAGGAGATTCACTGCGTTTCTGAATCTCCTGTTTATGATTATGTAGTCTATTTGGTTTTTTGTGTCACCTCCTGGGCTTCTCCACATCCATAGGCGTCGTGGGTGTTCTTGAAACCAGGTGTTAGTTATTATTTGGTCATTTGCTGTGCACCATTGGACCCATTTTTTTTCTCGACTGTTGCGGATTCCTAATCCAAAGTTGCTGGTCGTCCCACCTTGCCTCTCTTTATCTACCTTGGTATTCAAGTCACCCATTACGATTCTAATTTCTTGGCTTTTACACTGAGCCTTGACATTGTCCAGTTTGGAGTAGAATGTCCAGTACACACGAAATAAAATATTTAATCCTCTACCTCATCGTCTTTGTCACTTGTTTTCCATTGTGTTCATTTGTGAGTCAATTCTGATTTAAAACACAGACAAACTTCCTCTCTATCGAGTAATAGGCAATAGAAAAAGATCAATAATTATTCGAGATGAGAAATATCATGACGTTGATTAAGCGAGAAAAGTGGAGTTTGGCAGAAAGCACAGTAAGAAGGAAAGATGACAGATGGAGCAAAAGAATGGTTGGCTGCGCCCCAGATATAATAATCAAGGAATTTATAGTCTGTGGAGTTAGATGGCCAGATTTAAGGGGTGATGTGGTAGCAGAAATTGTCTATCAGCCATGACTAGTTTCTCCTGCTTGTGGCATGGTGCACATATATATGCAAAGAGAGAAATGTCTATGTACAAAATCTGTTCATTCCTACATTAGATTTTAATATCATGATGGTCATGATTTAAAACAAGAGAAAT
Organism: Ascarosepion bandense; assembly: GCA_037127315.1. Lineage (NCBI taxonomy): Eukaryota > Metazoa > Mollusca > Cephalopoda > Sepiida > Sepiidae > Ascarosepion > Ascarosepion bandense. The sequence goes on from JBBBDQ010002008.1 coordinate 2,525,150, forward strand.
AATTCAATTAGTTTGAACCTCGTTATGGCTGTCCTTTGTAACCCTTAGTAAAGTTTGTGTTTTTACTATATCACTTAATCCCTGTTCTATCAGCCATTTGCACAAGCTAATTAGGTAGGTTATGTGCTGCCTTCCACTACACGTTTTACTTTCAGTATACCTTGTGATGATGTGCGTTGTGGCGCAGTGGATATCGGTTCGGAACGAGAAATCGGGGTGCCGAGTTCGAATTCCAGTTGAATTCCTTACATTCACTTACGAGCAAATACCCTTGGGAAAGGTATTAATCCGTCTCTTCCCTCCAGTTATGGGTTAAACAACAGGACAGATTGGGTTCTATAGCGTTGGCTGGCAACCAGTCTACCGCAGAAAGCAATGGCAACCTACTGCGGGATAATGTTCTGCCCAGTCAGTCATGTCTCTTTCGAGACATGATCGCCCAAGCGTGTATCACGTGTGGCACTTAACTGACTGATTCTCCTCGGGAACTTAGGCACCTCGATTTAATCAGCCAATTTGCAACTGATATTCGACTTATCAAAAGCTCTGTAAACATTCTAGCACTCTCCAGAAATATTTCTACAATTAATTAAGTCCAATCATCGATTTTGAAGCTATTTCAAGTCCTCATAACGTTCTGCCCAGGATAACGTTCTGCCCAGTCAGTCATGTCTCTTTCGAGACATGATCACCCAAGCGTGTATCACATATGGCACTTAACTGACTGATACCTTGTGAGTTGCTGTGGTCTTCCCTTTCCGAGTGAAGTTTCAATTCTAAAGAATCCGGTGTTGTCTTTTTTTAAAAATAGTTTTGCTAACAGTTACTGCTTTCCTGAATCTCTCATTGATCGTCATGTCGTCGATTTGGTTCTTAATTTCCTCTCCATGTCTGTATACGTATTGGGTGTTCTTGAAACCAGGTGTTGGATACTATCTGCTCATTCGCTGAGCATCATTGAAGCATTCATTGCGTGTACTTAGTCTGAATTTGTCATCTATTTCACCATGACTTGCCTTCTATACTTTGGAATTCACGTCTCCTATGACAATTGTAATTGCCTGCAATTTGTATTGAGCCTTAGCATTATCTAGCGTACATTTCAATTTCCTTTTTTATACTTTGTGTTATAAAGGACTATACAACTATGATGGAGATATGTCCCGGAAAGGGATATATATATTATTCGAAGTAGCTAAGTGGTTTTGGCAGATGTAACCGGGTAGGACAATCTAGCAAGTAGCCGTAATGTACTGGTACTCGTCGTAGTCGTATGCAGTATACTTAGGCGTAGGCTTATGCAATGGGCGTAGTCAATAAGCCTAGTCCTAGGTATCCCCACCAAAGTCTGTATTTATGGCTGATACCAGCCGATCATATTACTGTGAGGGGGAACCAAGGTGTATGCATATTCATTACATCAGATGGATATGTTAAAATTCTTCCTTTTCAGTTTAACTACAATAATTATATCAGATAGTATCCCGGATCTCATTTCTCTATGTTTTGATCTAATATTAGTCCTACTCTCCTCTCTTTGCCTGCATATATAACTATTCTGTTTGTCAGTGACGAAAAACTCCATTGTTTGCCCACCAAATTTTGTATACACCTAAAATATTGACCTTTAACTTATTCATTTCCTGTTTTATATTATCTAGCATATCACCTACCTTATTGTAATTTCACATGAACCCATTAATGAACAACTTAAAATCCAGTATTAGTTTTGAAAAATAAATAAAATCCAGTATTAATTATAGATTTTTAAAAACAAAACCGTTATTAACTATCTTCTTGTATGTGCTGTGTCCCTTCAGGACGTAGACGATCATGGCTCACCAGTGTTTCTCCTTTTGCCAAGAATTCTGCACCCCTCCATTCCGCTCTATATTCATATAAGCCCATCAGGTAGCTTATGGCTTTTTGGCATTCTCTTTCTTACTTTTGATATGCCCTGTGAGGACCAAGCTCCCCGAGCTCGCCGTCCACATTAAGTGTCCAAGAAACTTTATATCTCTTTCTGATTCTGAGTATAAAATGTTCTTTTTGTTTCTATTTTCTTTAAAACTTCTTCATTGCTTATTTACTCGGTCCTTGTAATTCCCAGCATCCTTCTGTAGAATCACATTTCTGTTGCCTCTAGTTTTGTTCTTATCTATAGTGTGATTGTCCACCATTCGCTGCCTCAATAGTTGATATCACTTAATCAGTATTAATTACAGGTTTAATTAGATTATTTTTTTTAACATACAACGTGTGTTAGCACATGCGATACCCTGTCTTTATCAGCCGCCGACCTGGGGTAATGTCACGGTTTTGGTGGCTATGGCGGGACCGCCACCCCTGGCGCCACCAGCAGCATTTACCACCAGGCAGGGTATGAAGATAAACTCGTTGATTGTCCCTCTTGTATATTCTCGTAAAGAATTAAACAAAACAGTCGTTATGTTTAATTTTGCACTTGTATTATTTATGTGAGGGTTGCTTCGAAAATAATGCCTCCCACTTGATGATGTTTGCTTACTGCGTAAGAAGCGGATGTTGGCAGTATTGTCGTAGAAAAATATGACTTTTATACATTCAAACAATCAGAACGATAGTACAGATAATCATCATCATTATCATCAACATCTATTTAAAGCTTCGGCAAATGTTTACATTTGGATTTGCGTGAACATGTTCAATGGAAGATCGTACTTACGAGATCACAAACTCATAATGCATTCAATGCTTCAGTTTGGAGTGAATCGAACTACACACTTCGAAATTAATCCTATTTGTATTTAAAAGGTTCTTAACGATATTGGAATAATACACTTTGGCATTGCTCAATACGATGATAATATTGGATTTTAACTGTTTTGGATTGTTGGCAGCCAAGTGATATTCGATAACTGTTACAAACCTTTCATAGTTAGTAGCCAAAACAAAGAACATTTTTGTTGCGTGCTTACTTTTTTTCTTCTCCAAACTGGTTACGTTTAACATGTAAATATTTTTACAATTTTCAGTTTGGAGTGAATCGAACTACACACTTTGAAATTAATCCTATTTGTATTTGAAAGCTTTTTAGCGATATTGAAGTAATACACTTTGGCATTGCTCAATATGATAATAATATTGGATGTAACTGTTTTGAATTGTCGGCAGCCAAATGATATTCGATGACTATTACTCACACTTCATCGTAAGTAGCCAAAACGAAGAACATTTTTGTTGCGCGCTTACTTTTTTCTTCTTCAAACTGGTTACGTTTAACGCGTAATACATTAAATATTTTTTACAATTTTACAATTTATAGATGTCAGTCATTAAACGATGCACGCCGGGAAAGTCATGTTTTTACAGCTGTACCCAAAACTCCTGCCACCCGCGACGGGTAAAGAAATCATAGCAACAACAACACTGATGTTGAATGATTCGTTGAAGACGATAACTCACGGAAAGAATATTTGTATCATTTCCCTCCCAAGCAAGGTGGTAATGCCACTAAGACACAAAGGGTCACTAGGAGTATAACATTCTACCCTTTCGAATTTTGTCAGCAACGACCAAATATATTACCCCTATATCGGTCCTCGTCAACGGTAACCAATAAAGTAGCCCGATGAGCCGCGTTTGTCTTCAAGTTCTTTCAGGCGTGGTTAAGCTGACTCCTCTCCCGTTAACACGACGCTCGTTTTGCCGGTAGTATTGTGTTGGGAGTACAGCTCCACTCAACTGGTGTTTGTCTGTTTAATCCATTTTTACGATCAATAGACCACACTGTCTGTTAGTTCATGGTCACCTCAAAATAGGAATTAAATTTTCCTTATCACTTGCATTAAAAATATCTGAATTAATGTTTGGATATAACTTTTTTTTTCATGGCGAATTATAAGGAACGAAAGCTTCAGAATTGCGTCTCTTTTTCCGTAGTAGATACTTCTCTTCTCGATGACTGATTCAAAATAGATCTATTTTCCTTGTTCCCTTTTGTCCAGAGAAACCATGAATGTTATTCGGACAACCATTAGGATTTCTTTATCAACAACATATGCTTCCTTTTACTTCACAGATTCTAGTACGTTTAGTGGTCTATTTTAATTGGTGGGAAGTGAGGCGGTGGTTTTGGTTATGTTCGTTTTTTCTGAATTCCTAGTTAATTCTGGGTTTGATTCTCCTTGGAATTATTTTAAAACATGATTTTTCAACACATTTTTTTAAATTTTCTTTTCAACTTTCAATCCATCTTCCTGCAATTTCAACGGTTCCTTTTCATTCTTTCTTTCTTTTTTCCTTTGTTTTTTTTTTCCCTTTCTTTTTTTCTTTTCATTTTAGTCTGGTCACTCTCCGGCAGTCCTCAGTGTCACAGGAGTAGAAGAGAATGAGAAGATTTTAGTGAGGAGAAAGAACTATATAAGGAACAGCATTCAAGAAAACAGATGATGATGATTAACGGTGCCTTTAAATTTTTGTAGATTGTCAGTCAGTTTAAGTGCCATACGTTATACACGCTTGGGCGATCATGTCTCGAAAGAGACATGACTGACTAGGGCAGAACATTATCCCGCAGTAGGTTTGCCATTGCTTTCTGCGGTAGACTGGTTGTCGACCAAGGCTATAGAACCCAATCTGTCCTGCTATTTAACCCATAACTGGAAGGAAGAGACGGATTAATACCTTTCCCAAGGGTATTTGCGCGTAAGTGAATACAATGGATTCAGCTGGAATTCGAACTCGGTTCCCCGGTTTCTCGTTCCGAGCCTATATCCACTGTACCACAACGCGTTGACCGAAAAGTAAGAAACTGGAAGAGACTTCCACAGGCGAAAAGTGCAAGAGAAGAAACCATTACAATACAACTTACGTTTATACTTATCAATTTTTAATAGTAAAATAATTGTAGCGAAAGCATGGAGAGTTTATTTTTAATAATGTATAAGTCCAATAGAAGGTCCAAGAGTTAACTCAAGGTAGTGGGTTACTGTGTGGACTTATATTAGCGTAGAAAAGAACAAGCATTAGGAGTATAGAATTGAAACAGGCTTTAGAAGATACCGAAACCTCAAACAGGAAACAAGGGATAAACCTCTACTCCTGTTCAAATGACCGGAGAAGTGTGTAAACCATACGATAGACGAATCTATCTACTCCACTTAAATAGGCCAGCCTAGCTACTCATATTGAAATAATTACAATAAATATTTATAGAAAATTTATTCAACGACATTCTCAAAGCAGAAGTGACATTTCGCGGGTATTACACACTTAGCTTAAAAGTTGTTTTCCTTTTTATAAACGGGAATACAAATTCGATTTCTTTATTAAGAATTTCAATTTCTAGTCCAGTAACCATTAATTTAACTTTAAAAAATCATGTGTATCTACTAAATACAACGTATAGAGTAATAAGAAATAAGTCGGATTAAAATATCTATTCAGTTAGTTAAGTGCCATACACTTGGACGATCATGTCTTTTTCGATCTATGACTGACTGGGCAGAAGATTTTCTCGCAGTAGGTTGCTGTTTCTTTTTGCGGTAGACTAGTTGCTAACCAGCCTATAGAACCCAATCTGCCCTGCTACTCAACCCATAGCTGCAGGGAGAAGAGTAGAATACCTTTCCTAAGGGCATTTGCATGTAAGTTAATACAACGAATTCAGTTGGAATTCGAACTCGGCTCTCCGATTTTTCAATCTGAGCTGATATTCATTGCACCACAACGCACATATTATATTGTCTATAATTTTGTCTCAGTCGGTCAGTTAAGTGCCACACGTGATACACGCTTTGGGTGATCATTTTTTTTAATCATATCACCTCGAGCATGGCGGTAACGCCACTGATGTGCAGGGGGCTACATAAGAGTGAAGAGATTGGAAAAGAGAAAACCGGAAACCACATCCTAAACAGGAAACAAGGAATGAGCCTCTTCACCTGTTCAATAGATGTGGGTGGAGTGTGAACGGGGCGATAGTTTAGTCTATCTACTCCAATTGAAAAAAAAAACAAAGTGAGAAGATTAGAAAAGAGAAAACCGGAAACCACATCCTAAACAGGAAACAGGGGATTAGCCTCTTCACCTGTTCAATAGATGTGGGTGGAGTATGAACCGGGCGATAGTTTAGTCTATCTACTCCATGTCTCGAAAGAGACATGACTGACTGGACAGAACATTATCCCGCAGTAGGTTGCCATTGCTTTCTGCGGTAGACTGGTTGCCAGTCAAGGCTATAGAACCCAGTCTGTCCTATTATTTAACCCATAACTGGATGGAAGAGACGGATTAATACCTTTTCCAAGGGTATTTGGAATTCGAACTCGGCTCCCCGATTTGTCGTTCCGAGTCGATATCCAACGTACATTGTCTCAACCATTTTTTTCTTTTTTCCGGTTATCTTTTCTGCTACCGATGACTTTAGATTCAGTTGTCATGTTTGGGCTGGAGCTGCACAGTCCTCACTTTACAGTCTCTATAGAGTTCAAGAGCGTCTCCACGTTTTTTGTGTGTGACAAGTTGTTTTCCACCTTGCAAACTCTCTCACTACTCTATCACTGCTTCCATGGAAAGTGCTCGGACGAACTGCATCCCTACTAATTCTGACTTTCACGGTTAGGATCCGCCATGAAACTCACATTGCAACAAACCACCCTCACTCCCTCCTTATTTCATCAATGAGATGTTCTACTCGAACAGCGTCTTCCCACGAACCACTGCTCTGCGGAACCAACTCCCAAGAGGATGTTTCCCCGATCACTACAATCTGTTCAAGTCTAGGGTTAACCGTCATCTTCTTCATCTATCCGAATAAACTGTGCCCCTTATTCTGTAAACCTTTACCTCGAGTGGCCCCAGATGCTAAACATCATATAGTGTATGTAGGTGTTGGTGCACTGATAAAGTAGGATATTATATCGATTCTTTTTTACACTTTTAAAAACTCTAGTATCGTTATCAGCAAAAGCATGAGCCCAAAAAGCAGTTTACAGATCGGAGACACTAAAATCAAGCAGGTACAGAAATTTAAATATCTGGGAAGTGTTCTAACAGAAGACGGAAAGTGAGACACTCAGATCTGAAGACATATTGGTATCGCCAAAGATTCATTCCATATTTAAGCAAAGTATTGTGGGATAGGAATTTAAGAATTAGAATCAACTCTCTTCTTCACTTTACAAAAATTCACAATGACGTTTGAAATTCTGGTTTTTCCCAAATAGAAAAAGGATTGACCATGTGCTTAAAGAAAAAGTCGAAACTTGATTTCGCAAGTAGGTGTTAAAATGATTTTCTGACCAATGGGAGCGAGTTGCAAGACCCAGAAGATTTAGCGATCTAGTGCGAAAATCTAAATTACAATAAAAGGCTCTGATTAGCGCCAGTCAGTCACTCAGATTGGAAACAAAGAAAAGAGTACTGAACTGTTACGTAATATCTGTCCTCCTCTATGGCAGTGAATGCCGGACAATCTCCTCAAAGATGAAGAAGAGACTTGAAGCAGTAGAAATGTGGTTCTACAAAACTGAAAATACTAAGGGCCAAACATATGAACAATAACGAGGTTTTGGAGAGAATGGAAGCAAAAAAGAAACTTATACGTGACATCAAGAAGAGTCAGTTGAAAATTCTGGGGAAAGTAATGAGGGAGGAGGGCTTAGAAAATCTGATACTCACAGGACAGATTGAGGGAAAGAGGGACAGAAGAAAGCAGCGTGTAACATGATTGGCTTGAACAAATGGCAGAACAGGGTTGAGAGAAATAACAAAAAGACAAAACTTATTGAACGCTACAAGGAACGGGAAGATGTGGAGAGCCATGATCGCCTACTTTCTGACGGGACATGGTACATAAAAGAAGAAGCATTAACTCTGTTTAAATCGTATTTCTAAATAAACGTTGAAAAATAAAACGTAAAAATACCTAAGTATGTTTATTTAAGCAAGTTGGGTTGATTCCAATGTTCTCTGGAAGTGGAAAAAATAGACTTTATGTTCGTCACATGACCAGCGTCGCTTCGTGTTTTGCTATGCCTGGAAGCTTTGTCATAGTAACTGCACTCAATAAACTTCGTTAACGTATTTTCGGAACATAATAGCGGACGCTGTCGTGATGTTTTAAAGTTGTTAATTCAAATGTCACTCCGCGACATATAGCCAAAGCAGTGTAACCATAGAACTCAGTTTCTTCCCAGACTTTTTGGAGCGATGGCTTGGTCACAGAAAAGGGTTTCGGAACGAAAAATAATTTCACTGTTTCAAATATTACTTTAATTGTAGAATCAATAAACCACGGTATTTCTTATGTCTATCGAAGAAAGAGAAATTCACAATATCGTGAACATACGTCAGTATCCAAAATAGCAACGCCAGGAATAAGTAAGAAACGATATTGCGATTGCGTCAGACACCAGCAGTCTCGACATAAAAAGACGTAAAAAAGGGATTTTTATATATTTAATAATCGGTTTTATTAGTTATGACTAATTATCTCTTACAGTTTCAATAGCGCTTTAAATTTTAAAATTTTGGTGTACAGTATAACCCGGATATAAGATACCCTGATATAAGAGAAACTCGGATATAAGATATATTATTCTTTTAACATCTTGGTAAAATTATGTTTTTTGTTTTTTTTTATATCTGTTACCCGCTTCACGTAAATTCATGAATTTTTAAGAAATTAAATTTTGTTGCATTAATTGGTTTATTAGTTAAACGCAGGACTCATTGGGATACGTAAATTATCTATTATTTATTGGAGAAATTTTGCTTCTATTTCCGAAAACCTGCTCCCGATAATAAAATAAAAAATGCAATACAACTATGACATTATTTAATCTGATAAGCTTTTAATTACTTTAATAAATAATATGAATTAAGGACATTTTAAAGATTTTTTTTTTCGTTTAATAACGAAGTTTTAAAAGAATTGTTTTCATTTTTTCTAATTATAATAATTTATAAAGTTTCAAAAATATTTTGAAAATACTTCAAAGATTTGTTGGGGTTTGATTAAAAACTTATTAAGCGAAGATTATATTTAATAATCAAAAATTTAAAAGTTTAATACAAATCGTCGTGCCTTCCTATTTTTAAAATAATTTATAATTTTTTTTTTGTGTGTGTGTATTTGAATTTTTGTTTTTTTTTTTGTTTTTGGATGGTAATTTCTATGTACAAATTAAAAAGTCAGGGTTTCTTCCTCTTACAAGGAAAACATTTGTACAATTATGTCACTTGTGATCGCCATACACTTATCTTATCTCACATCTGTCAACACATCCGGTGAAAAGGTCAGAAAGTTGAAATCTGTGTTTAAGAAATAGTTTTATTCTAAATTTCATGCTATAAATAAGTAATACCTGTGTAAATCACATTAATTTAACATTAAATTTCCTAATTTTTCAAAAATAATGTGTCACGGATGTATATTTTATTTTTGCGAGATTTGTAAAATCGAGAATTTTTGTTTACAAATGTGTTAATCGCTTAAAATTCCCGAAAAATTGAAAGATTAAAAAAAATTCCAATCAATATAATTTCTGTTTGAAATACACCAGAGTATTTTGCTTACTGGAAATAGTAAATTTAATCATTGAGCTTTCAATTAAAACTAAAATAAAAGTTTCAAGAAAACTTTTTTATTTTTAAAAATTCAATTTTAGCTATCAAAAAAGATTGGAGGTTTATATATATATGTGTGTGTGTGTGTGTGTGTGTGTGTGTGTGTGTGTGTGTGTGTGTGTGTGTGTGTGTGTCTCGATTATCTATCTGGTCTCCAATCGGGAATATTTCGACTTCTCGGCTCAACCAAACCCTTCGACTTAACTGACTTCTTCCTAAATCCCATAGTGGTGTGATATCACATGTGATGTGTGCGTAATTTCATGTCGGATTGCGTGATTATGCAATGCTACTGACATCGACTGAATGACAAAGCCATTTCTCAATCTGTACATTACAATTATCCTGGAACAAACAATGCGAATATTGATCGTGAAGACGTTTAGATGGCCGACATAGTCAAACTTACAACTAAAGATTACAGTCTATCAGAACTGACTTATGGTACTGAATATTTTAAAGCCTCGTGCTTTTTTTTTTGTTTTTTGTTTTTTTTCTTATTTTCTAATCTAGAAGCATTTAGCAATTAAAATAACATATTTATAACATTTTAGGACATTCTAAAAAGTCGTTGAAATATAACGTTCACTATATTAAAAGAACTTTTTAAGTTATTTTTTCTTTGTTTCACTGAAATATGTAGTATGTAAACGAGCTAAAAGAATAGCTCTGAATGTTCACCAAATACAATACAAGAGCCACTCACGGTAAATGGTTACTGTGTAGAGTTGTATGAGCGTAAGAAAAAGTAAAATTCATGGGGTTATACAGAAAAGATAATGATTAACCCTAGACATGAAGAGAACAAGAGTGTAGTGATTGGGAAAGCATCCTCCCGGGAGTCTGCTTTAGAAGGCAGCAGTTCTTAGGAAATTACTTCTTACTAATAGAATATAAACAAATGAGGAAGTTTCCCACTTGTGTATGTGACATGGCTGGTCCCAGTTTTAAAGGTCAGCGGGGGTGGGACTAAGGAATGTGGCTCGTCAGAAAACAGGCAATGGAAATAGTGTTAGAGCATCGAGAGGCTCGCGATGTTTGTGGGAAAATAATGTGTACGGTAGAAAATAATTCTTCTCTCACAAGGGCGCGTAGAAGCTTTTGAACCCTATCAATACAGGCAAGTGAGGATTGGACAGCTCCAGCCCAGATATGAGAGTAATACTCCATTTTTGGTCTGATCTAGCTCTTGTAAAGATAAGAGTATATCAGGGGAGTCAGTTACTTACTGGAGTGCTACAATGAACCAATAATTTTTTCGGAATCTTTAGCAACAGATTGACTATATGAGTCCCACTTTGTCTGGGAAAAGATTGAGCTCCAGTAGAAATTCAAGTCAAAGAACCTCTTTCAGAGAACACCCATCCATCATGATAAGTGAAGCTTCAGAAGCTGCTCGTACGCTCACTATTATTATTATTTTTTTTATAATATTTTATAATATTACCGAATATATATATATATATATATATATATATATATATATATATATATATGGATAAAAACTAAATTAAATAACATGCTAACTGACGAATTAGGTAAAAATAAAAATAAAAATAAAGCCAAAAATAGAATAAGTTAGTTTTCCTTTACAGCAAATTGATAGATGGAGTGAAAAAATAGCTGTTCGGGGTTTTTTGGAAAAAATCTTTTATTTAACAAATAGATTTAAGAAGACGAGAAAGAAGATTGATACTACTACTAAAAAAGAATATCACATAAAATGTAATAAAACTGAAAGGAAAATGATAAAATCAGATGAATGTGAGGGAAAATAGACAAGGGAAGAACAGGGTCAAAGAAAGAAGAAAAAAAGAGGAAGAAAAAAGTTGGTTAGCACAGAAATTCTCCGGGGTCAAACCCCAAAGTGAATCTCCATTCTGATTAGCCACACACACACAAAAAAAACACCCATATACATTCACAGTAAACCGAAAGTATTTGTCATTTAAATGTAAATCATCTGCACAACAACACCAACATTGCCTGATGATGGGAATTAATCTCGAAACATAGAAATTTCCATGTCGCAATGTAAAATTGACATAACCATATAATTATAGTATATTATATCAAGCTCTATAATACTCATTATATTGAGCACTGTTTATAATAAAATAAATGCCAGAGCACTCAAAATATAAAAAAAACCTTGAGTCCTCTTCACTTGGAATTATATATATATATATATATATATATATATATATATATATATATACGTGTGTGTGTGTGTATAGAAAAACGTCCATCAAAATGGCTACAACTGAAAAAAAAGGGGAAAAAAAGAAAAAATTAAGGCGTGAGTGTAAAATGAAAAGAAAAAACGGCGAAAAGGACAAATAATCATGACATTCTACACCAACGCGCAGACGAGTGTGCGCACGAAAGCACGCACACAAACATACCACACGAACACATGCACACATACACTATGAAAAAACTTGTACCAATGAGAAGTGCATATAAAAAAAGAAAAATCGATAAGTATAAGAAGTAAATTACTGATATCTTTTGAGTAGTTGACGGAGCAATTTCTGAAGGATCCGGCTACGAAACTCTGGAGTCGGGAGTCGGAATGCTGAAGGTAACATCAATCAGCTGAATGACAAACTTGCATTATATATATATATATATATATATATATATATATATATATATATATATATAAATAAGTTCTTTTTCTTACCACACCAAAATATATAATTAATTTAAATAGGATCATTTATTATTAAGAAAGATACAAATGTATCTCGCTTAAAAAAAAAAAAAAAAAAAAATTAAGCGCCTTTTGGTCGACACTTCGTCAGAATAGAAATCGTCGGCAAAATTAAAACGGAGAAGTCGCTATGAAAAATTTTTTTGACAAAGACTGAAGTCAAAAAAATTTCAGTACAAAAAATGCTTTTCCCCCTCCACATCAGGATACTTGACTATCAATCAATAAAGTTTAATTTTTTTTTTTAATCATCTAACCCCAAGCAAGGCATTCCACTGCCACTATTGCGCATGGGGCTACATAGGGGAAGGTAAAGAGAAGGAGTGGTTAGACATAGGGAATGTCAGGAGGAAGGTGACAGATGAGTAAGGATAGCGAGGATGAGGGTTGGGCAGATGGGAAGAGTGTTTGATAGAATAGGAGCAGGTTAGTGTATTAGGAGGTGTATATTGACCTTACATTTAAACTCCTGGAGATTGTAGCCGTCGGGGAAGCAATCGTGTGGAAGAGAATTCCACAGTCGGGAAGTGCGAGGAAAGAAACTGTTGGAGTAGAAGTTACGGCTGCATTTTATCGGTTTCACTGTAAAAGGGTGGGATCTAGTTGCTAATCTAGTATCTCGTTCAAATTCGTATTTAGGGGGCACCAGTGATCTAAGTTCATCGGAGCAGAAGCCGTGAAAGTATTTATAGAAGAGACACGGGGAAGCCACGTCGCGCCGGTGGGAGAGAGACTGCAGGCGGTATCTATCACATTACAGACCCTCCTCTGAACCTTATCGAGAAGCCCGAGGAGAACAGCAGGGGCACCCGACCAGATATGGCAGCAGTATTCAATGCACGGGCGGATGGTAGATTTGTAAATGTGCATGATAGATTTAGACGGAAAAAACTTCCGGGCCCTACACAGAGAACCGACTTTCATAGCAGCGGATTTAGCAATGGATTCGATATAGTCATTCCATTTGAGGTCCGCTGAAAGTGTGAGACCAAGGAGGCGTAGTGTTTTACTCTCTGGGAGGCAAGCCTGGTCCATGCTAATGGGAGGTAGGTGAGATTGTCGATGATGGTTAATTGAGAGTAGCTTCGTTTCAGAAGCATTAAAATTTACTAGCCATTTCTTACCCCAGTCCAATATGGATTGGAGGTCTTTTTCAATCTCGGCTGCGAGGTTAGCTTTGACGCCTACACCAGATTTTTGTAGGAGGCGAGAGTAAACTGTGGTGTCATCAGCGTACAAACCTATTTGGGCTCTTATGGAATCAGGGAGATCATTAATGTATATCAGGAAGAGTGTAGGACCTAAGATGGAGCCTTGGGGGACACCTGCGTTTGTATGGTAGTTCTGGGAGGCATGTCCGTTTAATACCACCTTCATTGTGCGGTTAGAGAGGAATGACTGGATTAGTTCAAACAAATGTCCAGTTATACCATAGCTCCGCAGTTTACATAGAAGGTCAGCATGCCAAACTCTGTCGAACGCCTTAGATATAGCCAATGCAACGGTTCGGGCTTCGCCATTCCTATCAAGTGCCTGGTATATGTACTCGGCCTGGTATTGTGTATCAATATAAGTGTCGATGTGAGACTGACTTTGTGAGCACGACCATCCAACGTTTGGAGGTGAGAATCGCTTAGTACGTTCCAGTCAGAGTGCGCAGATATGAGCCAATTACATCCGGGTGGTCGCAGACTCATGAGTTAGCGATCGGTGAACACCTTTTAAATTCTGTCGAGTGCAGGACGCATTATTCTCCCGATTTCTTCTCCGTTATACGCAGCGCAAGGACGAGACTCCATCTAGACATCTTCGAATCTTATACGTTAATTTACAACGTCCTGTCCAGTGTAGACAAAAGGAGTTGAAGTTTAAATTGGAGCTTTTTAGAGAGACTACCACCCAACATAGGTAATATACAACTTTTTTTTTCTTAACTTCAGTCGTTGTAAAAAAAAATTTTTCGTAGCAACTTCTCCGTTTTAATTTTGCCAATGATTTCTATTCTGAGGAAGTGTCGGCCGAAAGGCGCCAAATTTATTTTAAGCGAGATACCTTTGTATGTGCGTTGTGGTGCAGTAGATATCGGCTCGGAACGAGAAATCGGGGAGCCGAGTTCAAATTCCAGTTGAATTCATTGCATTCACTTACGCGCAAATACCCTTGGGAAATGTATTAATCCGTCTCTTCCTTCCAGTTATGGGTTAAATAACAGGACAGACTGGGTTCTATAGCCTTGGCTGGCAACCAATCTACCGCAGAAAGCAATGTCAACCTACTGCGGGATAATCTTCTGTCCATTCAGTCATGTCTCGAAAGAGACATGATCGCCCAAGCGTGTATCACGTATGGCACTTAACTGACTGACCTTTGTATCTATCTTAATAATAAAATGATCCTATTTTAATTAATTAATTTTATATATATATATATATATATATATTTCTGTGTATATTAATTATATTCCAGAAACAGTCATTTGATCACAATAGGCTTCCGTCTATTCCGGAGATCACAATAGGCGCCTGTTCACGTCTGAGTGCAAGAGAACCCTAAATTACGCCAAACGGTTGTTTGCTGAGAGAAAGCGACAGCGCATAGCTGACCGCAAGTTCGGCTCCGAGGACTATTGGAGGATTCGCAAACGAGTGCTGAACAATAGCAAATACCTCCTTTACTCCATGAATCTGAGGTTCTCACGTCATCTGCGGACAAAGTTGAGTGCTTTGCCCGCAGATTCTCATCCAACTCCACATTTGACTCATCTGGAGTACACCCACCCAACTTCCTATTAGAACTGTGGCCAAACTGCACGACGTATATATTACCCCGACAGTAGTATCCCGAGTAATTTCAAAACTCGACCCCCATAAGGCGAGTGGAGACGATGGAATCCTGGTAATAGTCCTTAAGTGGTGTGCTCCTGAACTTTCCCCTGTCCTCTCTAAATTGTTTAACTACTGCCTTTCTGCTTCCTGCTTTCCTGCATGCTGGATGTTCTCTTCAGTCGTTCCTGTGTTTAAGAATTGTGGTGAAGCCTCGGACCCATCCAACTATTGTCCTATCAGTCTTCTACCGATATTCGGGAAAGTATTCGAGGCCATAATCAATGCTGAAATAGTTCAACATCTTACTGCCCACAAACTCTTCTCTGACAGGCAATATGGCTTCCGCTTTGCCAGGTCCACGGCCGACTTGCTAACAACCTTAACGAGTCTGACGAGGCTCGCGCGGTTGCTCTGGACATCTCCAAGGCTTTTGACAGGGTTTGGCGCTCTGGCCAAGCTACGGGGTTATGCAAGCTACGGGGTTACGGTATTACCGGTCGCCTGCTTGACCTAATCCAATCTTTTTTTAAATAATCGCAAAATGAAGGTCGTTTTGAATGGGTATGCTCTTCCTTATTTTCATCAACGACCTCCCAGATAAGATCAGTTCCCAAGTAGACATCTACGCAGATGACACCACAATATACTCCCGCACCAGTAAGAAACCTGTCGTGGCAGACAGACATAATCTCGCTGCTGACCTTGAACGGGATCTACACTCTGTGGTGAATTGGGGCAAGAAGTGGCTTGTCAATTTCAATGCGTCTAAGACCAAGCTGTTGTCTGTCAACCATCGCAGGCAACCTCACCTGCCTCCCATAAACATGGACCAAGCGATTCTCCCTGAGAGCAACACACTACGCCTCCTCGGCCTTACTCTCTCCTCAGAACTCAAATGGAACCACTATATTGAATCCATAGCCAAATCTACTGCTAAGAAGGTTGGGTCACTATGTCGATCCAGGATGTTTTTTTCCGCCTGAATCCATCCTGCATATATACAAGTCAACCATCCGTCCGTGCATGGAGTACTGCTGCCATTTATGGTCAGGCGCTCCTGCCGTTCATCTCAGTGTTCTTGACAGGCTCCAAAGGAGAGTCTGTAATGTGATAGGTACTGACTTGGCACACTCAACTACAGCCACTTCCCCACCGACGAGATGTGGCCTCCCTTTGTCTGTTCTATAAATACTTTTATGGCTTCTGCTCGAATGAACTTAAGTCACTGGTGCCTCCTCAACAGGTGTTTACTCGTGCAACCAGACTGGCTACTGGGTCCCACCCATTCGCAGTCAGGTTAGCCAAATGCAGACGACAATTCTACTCCTGTAGCTTCTTCTCTCGCACTTCTCGCCTGTGGAACTCGCTCCCATATTCTTGCTTTCCTGACGGCTACAACCTCCAGGAATTTAAATGCAATGTCAATACTCATCTATTAACCACTGGACTCTAGCTCTCTCCCCACCCCCGTATATCCTTCCCTTTCTCTCCACCTATGTATCTGTCATCGCACCTGCATTCTCAGCTTTCTATTGCTCCTTTCTAACTAGTTTGTACTCCTCACTCTTTTCTAATTAATCTTTTTACAGTTATGTAGACCCCGCTCATCAGTGGCATTTCTGCCTTGCTCGGGGTGAAATGATTAATAATATATATATATATATATATATATATATATATATATATATATAATGAATAATGCAGGATAAGATTGGTAAATAATCCTAGAGGATCCTAGTAATACCGTTTAAATATTAAAACTTATCCAACAGAGAGCTCAATGTAAATTTAATTTACAGATCAGATATTTATTAATTTATTTATCTGTAAATTCAGATCACATTTAAGGGTTAGCTATTTCAACATGTCAGTTCGAGACATGCATTGCCAACCCCAGTCAACCTAGGAATGGAGAAATATTCTTGTATGAGCAGACGAAGAAGCTAATATTATTCTAGCAGCTAGGAAATCGCTCTTTACTTTTAGCGATTCTACCTGGTCTAAAAGTCTCAATAGTAAATTTGACATCCCTATTGGAGCACATGATTCAGCCCAAGTTGCTTTGATAGGCATCTATATCCTAGACACCCTTAGTAGAATTGTGGATCGTAAGCAGGTAGGCCTATATCGAGAGGATGGACTTATGTTCATCCCGAATGGTAATGGTCCTTTGACTATGAAAATCCAGAACAAAATTATTAAAGCCTTTAAGATGGTAGGCTTTAAAATAGAGATTGCTTTCAACTTAAAGATTAGGAACTACATAGATATTACCCTCAACCTCAATTTCTTTTAAACTGTACCATAAGGAAAATGAAATCTCTAGCTACATCAACATAAACTCTAACCACCCTAACGCCGTTATAAAACATATAACGAAGACAGTTAATACTACAATTAACCGATTATCTTCTAACCTCAGGATCTTTAGCGATAACAAAAAACTATATGAAAAAGCCCTTAAGAGTAGCAGCTGAATTAACTTATTTAACTTATTTAGCAACCACTAATATATCTGAATAGCAGACCACTAGAGATAAATATAGGGAAGAGAAGATTATATAGATTAGATCCCAAGTAGGCATGTACGCCGATGACACCACAATCTACTCTCGCCTCGATCAAAAACCAGGTGTGGGCGACAAACGAACCTCGCTGCCGAGCTTGAAAAGGACCTCCAATCCGTAGTGGCCTGGGGTAGGAAATGGCTAGTAAATTTCAATGCTTCTAAAACGAAGCTGTTATCAACTAACCACCATAGACAATCGCATCTACCTCCCATTAGCATGGAACAGGCTTGCCTCCCAGAGAGTAAAACACTACTCTTCCTTGGCCTTACACTTTCGGCGGACCTCAAATGGAATGACTATATCGAATCCATTGCCAAATCTGCCGCTATGAAAGTCGGCACTCTGTGCAGAGCCCGGAAGTTTTTCCCGCCTGAATCTATCCTGCACATTTACAAATCTACCATCCGCCCGTGTATTGAATACTGCTGCCACATCTGGTCGGGTGTCCCTGCTACTTTCCTTGGGCTTCTTGACAAAATACAAAGGAGGATCTGTAACGTGGTTGATACTGACTTGACAGACCGGCTGCAACCACTCTCTCACCGGCATGATGTGGCTTCCCTGTGCCTCTTCTACAAGTACTTTCATGGCTTCTGCTCCGATGAACTTATCGTAACAAACATTCCTTACCCTTCTTTTACTAACCCTTGTTCGCGGACAAGAATTTTTCTCCGTCTTTTGGTTGACTGGGGTTGACAACGCATGTCTCGAACTGACATGTTGAAATAGCTATCCCCCTAAATGTGATCTGAATTTACAGATAAATAAACAAATCTGTCTAAAAACGCTATATAGATGACTCGAGCTATAATGTTCAATAAAAGGGTTTCGCATCGAAACACTGATCAGAGCCAGATATTCGATAAATCTAATGAAATTACTGTCAGATCTTACATGCATTCAGAACGAGCACTAATTATAATTTCGAAATTCCATTTTGAAGTTACTACTATAATAGCGATGTGCGTTGTGGTGCAATGGATATCGACTCGGAATGACAAATCGGAGAGCCGAGTTCGAACTTCAGTTGGATTCCTTGCATTCTCTTACGTACAAATACCCTGGGGAAAGGTATTAATCCGTCTCTTCCTTCCAGTTATGGGTTAAATAATGGGACAGATTGGGTTCTATAGCCTTGGTCGGTAACCAGTCCACCGCAGAAAGCAATGGCAACCTACTGCGGGATAATCTTCTGCCCTATCAGTCATGTCTCTTTCGAGACATGATCGCCAAAGTGTGTGTCACGTATGGCACTTAACTAACTGACTGACTATAATAGAGTTTCGCTAGAAACGTACAACATTTAAATTTAGGTTCAGTTAAGTCGGTTAGTGAGATAAATCTATTGAAATTTTCTTGATTTATTGACTAGTATGCATATATGGATGGTAGAATAATAGATAGTGGTTCGGATTAAGAAATCGGAGAGCCGCGTTCGAATTCTTGTCATGTTCTTTACATTAACATACGTGTAAATACCTTCGGAATAAATATGAATCCATCTCTTTTCTCTATAGTTATGGGTAAATAGTAAGACAGAAAGGGTCCTATAGAAGGACTGCGCTGATTTCAAAATCAGATAAGGGTCATTTGGGAAAGTTATTTTCAACGGTCACTCTTCTAGATCTTTTTACATTAAAACGACTGTCCTCCAAAGTAGGTCATTGAATCGATATTGTTTTTGATATTCATCAACGACCTTCCCTATGTCATCAGTTCTCGACTCAGTACCTATGTTGACGACACAATTATTTAATTTTGTCTTTATGGTAAGTCTGATAGGTTAGATAAGGTCAAATTGACAAAAAAAAAGTATATCTATATATATAGCTCTACCAGCCTGAATATTTTTGAGAAATTTTGTTAGGCCGGTAGACTTATATATATATATATATATATAAATATACCGTTTAATTAAAAACAGAATATCTACTCAAATACGAGTATTAATTAAAATAATGTTCAAACAAATAAATTAAATATGTCAGTTGTTAATTCTATTTCGTTAATCTCCGGAGCTTTTTGTAACATTATCTGTTTACATTTGTTTATATTACGTTACATTTTCTGAGCAGAGATGATTATTTACAAGAAATCGGAAAATTGTGTATATAAGGCTTGATTTGGCTTCGTTTAAGCTGTTTATCCATGCGTGGTCGAGCGATTAAGACGCATCGGATCAATTGATGTTAGTGATCGGAGGTTATAATCCTACTGAATGACACATTTTCCTAACAAAATGTCTTATGAATATTCAGACCGGTAGAGTTAATGTTCAAACAAATTAAATATGTCCGTTGTTAATTCCATTTCGTTAACCTCCGTCCGGAACTTTCTGTAATATATATATATATATATATATATATATATATATATTGTAATTTTGTTATTACAAGGGTTTATAAAGGCATAATATCACTACACAAAAATGTTCATGTTTCAGAACAGAACTCTTTCTCTTCAGGTGATATATTAAAACAAATGGTGAAAACGATTTGTTTTTTAAAATATAAGATGAATTTCCGGTTATTCAGAAAATTAAGGAGTGGTAGTTGGAGGAAATGCATTAAGGTGCATCAAGTGATGTTATGCTTCTATAAACCATTGTAATAACAAAATCACAATATTAAGCCCTTAAACAGGAAGAGAGTCTGTGGGAGCATCGGTCATGTTTGTTAAATTGGCCTTGTACCAAACATAACCGAAATCCCTATATTTAAAATGATCAGAAGGTTGAACAACATCAAATAATAAAAGGATCTTTTTATAACAATAAAAATGAGATTTATTAATCAAAATATAACATCAATTTTGTTATTTATGAGAATTGTATTTAAGTACAAAAAGTTCCTATTTTGTTGAATTCAAGAAGAAATCTTTTTGAAGAAAAGTTTAGTTGATGTTTTTAATGCGTGCACGATAGTAGTAAACATTCGTATGTTGAGTGTTTGTTCCTCTCTTTCTTTTGTTACCAGACAGTTGTGAGGAAGAAGGAAAATCAATGAACGCAGCGCAAAAGAGAAGGTGAGAGGTTAACAAAAATGCAGGTCGCCCGAACATGCGCCCGGAGGACGACCTGTGGCCCTCTGACTGACTGTCACCGAAAACATGAATAAATAACTAATTCAATCACGTGATCGGCTCCAAACGCAAACTTATTTTTTGCAGCCAAGAACCATAAACATGAGTCATTGAAATTTCAATTGGCTTTTTGTCTAATCGGCTACCAATATTACTTAATTTATTTTGGATCCTATTTTTTAGTATTTTGTACAAAAATTTGTTTTTATTGATACTGATCCGATTTTATGTGTGTGATTTTTCTACTTTTGGGGGCTTCAGCTACACGCTGTAAAATATAGAATTTTGTAGCCTATAAGTTCCACGGGCGGAAAGTGCGGGATAATAAACTATTAGCATAGAATGTACGGTTACAACCATCAGTTCCAACCGTGAAACCATGAAGCTGCTAATCTCGTCAGTCAACTGCTATACGCAATACACGCTTGGTCGATCATGTCTCTTCCGATCCATAACTGACTAAGCAGAAAGTTTTTCCTGCCATTTTTCCGTTGCCATTTTTTTCTGCAATAGAGCGGTTGCCAATCAAAGCTTTAGAACCCAATCTGTCCTGCTATTCAACCTTGTAGGGATTAAATAAAAATACGAAATAAAACGAAAAACAATAAATAAAATAAAAATACAAAATAAAATAAAAACTACGAAATAAAATAAACATAAAAATATCCCAGGAGTCCTCTGACAGAAAAGACAATTGACGCATGCGCAAAAAAAGAGAGGCCTCCTGGTGCCAAAAATAAACTCGATCTCTTTCTCTGTTGGACCTTGGATGGTAAAGACGTGCCAAACTGTTCGGGAAGGAAGTTCCCCAACAAGAGGTCGTTGGAACCAAAAATAAAATCAGTGTCCAAATTGTCCCTCTAGTGTCTCTGTATCTTTCTTTTTCTCTTTGCGTATTTATTTCAGCGGCGAAAGCTATTTAGCAAGTTTTGGGATGTTTAGGCGAAAGAACCAACCCAGCAGTAATAGCCATAACATTCCATAACCTATAGCTAGACGAAGAAAAGATAAATTCCTACCTGTTAGTATTTGCACATAAGTGAATGCAACTGGAATTCGAACTTGGTCCTCCGAGTTCTTATTCTGGCTCCGATAACCATTACGCTACAAGAAAATCGAGGTATCAACGAGGAATGTTCTACAGTGAAAATATTTCTAGAAAAGACAAAAAGGGAAGCATTTTTTCTTTCTACCTTACATTTAGCTTACAACCGAAAGCCAAATAACGGGAAATGGGGTGAAGACGATTGGGTTATGGCATTCTCCCAGGTAGGGAGGACTTGTTAGCTTTGAAAATCTGCATTCAAAATCCTGATGTTTACCTTGTATCAAACCTCAACCTTCTTACGTTTTGTTTGACCTTTACAATTTCACTTCCTCACCCCTTTTTTCTCTACTTATATATTTAAAAAAAAACTGTTCTATTTTTCTTTTACTTTCATTTTTCCTTTTTTTTTTTTTTTTTTTTGCTTTGTAGATTCTCTTTAGATTTTTTACCTACGTCTGTCTTTTTCTTCTTTCTCAAGTTTGAATTACGTTTCAACTATTTTCTTTCTTTCATAGTTCTTCCCTCTTCACTTTCTTAAAAAATCACTACGATTGAGTTATACAACAGT
Organism: Ascarosepion bandense; assembly: GCA_037127315.1. Taxonomy (NCBI): domain Eukaryota; kingdom Metazoa; phylum Mollusca; class Cephalopoda; order Sepiida; family Sepiidae; genus Ascarosepion; species Ascarosepion bandense. Next base: position 2,547,570 of record JBBBDQ010002008.1, read on the forward strand.
AACACTTAAGATATGCTACATTTCTTGAACTACTCACTGAATTGATTTCGTTCCAAAGAAGAAAAAACGCAACAAACGCTGTTTATTTTACTTTAGTTTCCCGTCAGTTTTTCATCGTCTCTTGACTGACAAACGCCAGCACTCTCACCAATCCTCAACGGCCACGTAGTAACTCTCTCACCAGGTTTCGCTTTTACCTACCCTAACCAACTCTAAACTTCTGTCTACCAACCATAGGTCGATCAATCAAGACTAACTGAATGCAGAAAGCGGGAAGGAAAACGATAGTGTTTTACGCAAGACCGTAGCGTTAAACAGCAGGAACGATGAATGATGAACTTCCGTTAAAACGTAGTACTCGGGAAGTTGATCAATGGTTATGGGAGAAGAGGGATTGTGAGAGGAGTAGGAAAAAGAAATAGAAAGGAAAGAGGAAAATAAGAGAGAAAGAATTGCTGGAAAAAAAGAGAGATAGCAAAAATAGAAGAGGAGAAGAAAAAGTCGGAAAGAGAGCTAATGAGGAAAGTGGTAGAAGAAAAAGTGAGAGAGGGAAACGTGGGAAATGGAGAGAAACAAAAAAGAGGTAAGAGAGACAACTAGAAAAGATAGGTCAAAGGGAGAGAGAGGGGGAGTAGAAAAGTGAGGGATGAAAGTGAGAAATGAAGAGAAACAGATGATACGAAGAAGAGAAAGAAGTGAAGGAGGGAGCAGATTGATAGAGAAGTAATAGAAAAAGAAAGAAAAAGAAAAAAGAGTTAATGAGCTAGGGAGGGAAAAAAAATTTGCAAAGCATAAAATAAATAAAACGTGGGGGTAAGAAAGAAGTTAACAAAGAGGTACATTGGAAAGAATTTTAAAAAGGGAGAGAAAAGATTTTTAACCTTTGCGCCAGCAAAAAAAAAGCACGGTCTTTCCCTTGACCACTATTATTTATACTACTTTCACTCCTTGGCAATGTTTACTGTTTTAAGAACAATGATTATAATTTTGATAAAACCTAAACATATGATGATTGGTTAGTTGTTTTGTTTATATGGCATATCAACCTCGGCAGGTCATTTATTGCCAACTAATTTTTTTTTATTTATTGCTGGTAATACCTTTTTCTTTCCAACAATTTATTGTTGTTTTTATATAAGTTTTGTGTCTAGTAATATTATTTTAATTTTTCGGCATTTCTCGAGTGTAATGAAAGCTTTAAAACTAATCCATGGTCCTGAAGCTCAGACTCAGCCTAAAGAATATTTGTGTGAAGTTTGGTGAGAATCGGATAAAAATTGTGGATTTGTATAAAGGACATACAGACAGATAAACAAACTGAAAAAAAATGAATGGATATAAGTCAAATTTTGATTTCCTGCTATAGATATCAAATAAGTTTTTTTCGTCGTAAGCTGAATTTTGAAGGCTAAATAAGTCCTCTGAGTAAATGGTATCATGGATGAGACTAAGAACTACAATTATACCAACTTAGAGTCAAAAACTAAAATAAAAGGGCTGAAAAAAATACAGACATACAGGCAGATAAACAGACACACACACAAACATCTTGCCTTTTATATATATATATATATATATATATTATCAATTTTCTGCACTATTGTAAGAACTGCAACTTTGAAACTTCTGAATATCGTTTCTTATGTCTTTGTCTATGAGTGTATCAAATTTGATTAAAATCCGACCATTTCTTCTATAACATGATTTATTTGATTATCGCTTTTTGATATTTATCAGGGGTACCTCAGCACAAAACCTAGCTAAGAACACTCGCAGACGCTTATAGTACAACTGTGGAAATTTTCAAGAAAATTGGTTCAGCCATTTCGGTGTCTATAGGTAACGGATACACACACACACAGACAAAGTTCCATTTATAAATAAGTTTAGATAGATTTTTCTTTGAATTTTGTCAAGGACCCTAAGTTAAATAGCAGGGGAACCTGACCAGATATGACAGCAGTATTCAACGCACAGCTAGATGGTAGATTTATATATGTACATGATGGATTCAGAAAAGAAAAACTTTTCGGCTCAACACAGGAACCTAACCTCCCTAGCAGTAGATTTAGCTATTAATTCAATGTAGACGTTCCACATAAGGTCAACTGAGAGAGTGAGGCTGAGGAGGTGCAGTGAATGGCAGCTAGGAAAGATTGGCTACGGTGGTTAAAGGCTAGCAGCTTCGTTTTGGAAGCATTAAAATTTACAAGCCACTGACTAAAGGTCCTTTTCGAGAGTAACGGCAAAGTTTGTTTTGTCAGCATCAATAGATTTCTTAACAAAGTAAATGATGATGTTGTCAGCATAGATACCTACTTGGGATCTGATTTTACATCAAGGAGATTGGTGATGAAAATCAGAAAAGGCATAGGACCTAGAATAGATCCTTGAATAACATCCACGTTCATATGATAGGATTTACTAAATTATTAAAATATGTGACAGCTACAACCGCCAGGAATTTAAATGGAATATTAATTTCTATCTCTTATCCACTTGACTCCAGTCCTTTCTACATCACCCCATGTATCTTGTTCTTTTTCTTTCTCTCTACCTTCGCAACTGTCTTCACTCCTGTGTTCACATCCTTCTCTTTCCCTTTCTTTTTCACCCTCTGTAGTTGGTTCGTCTTTCTTTTCACTCTCCTCCTGACTAAAACTTTAACTCTCTTATTGTTATGTCGTGAGTAAGAATAAATAACTCAACAACAGGAATAGGTTAATTGTTGTATTCCGTGAAAATAGTATTTACAAAGGTTATTAGTATCCAATACAAGAATAAAGGTTAATCGTCTCAACCGTCGTAAGACGTAGTATGAGCAATGGGTACTTCCGGGTCGTCACCGGAAGTCTACGACTGACTTGTCGATCGGCTGCTCGGCACACTCTCCTACATAAATGCCACCATTACTTTACATAGTAATGGAATAGTCCATTATAGCCAAATAGGCGCGGGCGTCCAAACACTTATGTAGCCCCCTGCACATCAGTGGCAGTACTGCCTTGATTGGGGTGAAATGAGTTAAAATGTGAACTAACTATAAGGAATTCTTTATTATTTATCATCCTTTAAAGTTTGAATCAATTGTAAGCCAAGGTTTTACTAAATATTTCAATGAAGAATATAATAAGTATTGTAAACAAACAATCAAATTGTGTTTATTTTTTATGTTAAATAGTTAATATTTTTGTTGAAAATTCTTAAGAACAAAGAAAATGTTTAAATTCACTTTCATGTTTCTTCTTCTTCTATGTGCCTTGTCCTTTCAAGACATAGGCAATCATGGCCTTCCATGTCTCCCTATCCCTGGTGCCTCTTAGCACAGTTTCTCCTGTTACACCATGCAACCCCCATTCTGTCATCCACGTGCTCGGGCCCTTCAAATATGTTATCCGCTGCTTTCCTCTGTCTTTTTTTCGCTCTATCTAGCATGTTAGTATCAGGTTCTCCAAGCCCTCCTTCCTCATGTCCCAGGAACTGTAGTTGTCTTTTCCTGATGCTCAATATCAATATTCTTTTTCGTTTCCATTCTTTCCAAAACCTCATCATTGCTCACATCCTCGGTCCATGCTATCCGCAGCATCCTTCTGTAGAACCTAATTTCAGTTGCTTCAAGTTTTTCCTTCATCATTGATGATATTGTCCAGCATTCACTGCTATATTGAAGAACTGACATCACATAGCAATCTAGTACTCTCTTCATTGTTTCTAGTGAAAGTTTCCTGTTTCTTAAAACTTTACTCAGCTTCTGGAACACATCCTTTGCCATGCCAATTCACCTTCAGATCTCTGTGTTGCACTTTCTGTCTTATGTTAGAACACTTCCCAAGTATTTGAATTTTTGTACCTGCTTGATTTTAGTTTCCCCCACCTGTATTTGGCATTTTGGGCTGCTCTTTTTGCTGATGACCATGTATTCGGTTTTCTTGCAGTTTATTTGTAGTCCTTTTTTGTCACTCTCTTCAGTTACCTTCTGTAGGAGGTTTTGTAGTTTCCTTTCCGTGTCTGCAATCAGCACTGTATCATCTGCGTACTTTATGTTGTTCAAATTGTGGCCTCTGATGACAAATCCTGGCATTTTGGTCTTACTAAAATTCTAATCATTACATTTTAAAATAAACAAAGGAATGAAGGTAGTCAAAATAATAGCAGTGTCATGGGATAATCTAACCTTTTGACACACCATTTTTGTTGTTGTTTGTTTTGTTTTTTTGCGAGCATGAAGATTGTAGTGGCCCCAGTTATGTCTGGAACAAGACCTCTTCAAAACAGCCTAAAATCCCAGCATTTAAAGTTATCATCAGGTTGTTGAAAGGTTGATTGAAGGTTGAAAGAATAAATATTTCGTTTGTAAAATAAGTGGAATTTTATTATCTGAACAGAATAACAAATTTGTAAAAAGTAAAAATGTTCAAATAGAAAATGTACATAGTTAAATGTTCCAGAGAATAGTAGTAAGTAGCAGAATGTGTGTATGTAAAAAGATTAACAGGTTACTAATAAAGTCTGTGTTCTTTTCCTTTTTATGGCTAGTGAGAAAGTGAAAAGGAAGGTGAAGCAATAAAGGAAAATAATAATTTTTAGGAGTCAGTTGAAGGTGTCATGTTGTTGTTGTTGTTGTTGTTGTTGTTTCTTTGATGGCAGCATGTGAGTGAAGATGAAGAAAAGAAAACTGGAAGGAGAGAAAGAATGAATATACTCCCATCGGACTGTTTTTGGTTGGTCAAGAGACGTGAATAAGTACTTAGATCAGGTCACGTGGTCAGATACAATCACATACCAATCTTTTAGGTGTTAAGAATATTCTACTAGGGTTATAGTTCAATTTACTATTTCCTATCCAGTCAGAATCCAGAATTTTAATTTTCACACTGGTTTTTGAAATTTGCTTTGATCTGGGTTTTTTTCAAAATGTTTTCAGTCATTCTGATCCAATTTTGCGGGTGTGCAATTTAACTTTCAGCATTTCAATTAATTGTTGGATGATATAGGATTTGTTTCCTGGATGTGCATTGTGGTGCAGTGGATATCGGCTCAGAACGAGAAATCAAGGTGCCAAGTTTGAATTCCAGTTGAATTCCCTGCATTCACGTACGCGTAAATACCCTTGAGAAAGGTATTAATCCATCTCTTCCCTCCAGGTATGGATTAAATAATAGGACAGATTGGGTTTCATAGCCTCAGCTGGCAACCAGTCTACCGCAGAAAATAATGGCAACCTACTGTGGGATAATCTTCTGCCCAGTTAGTCATGTCTCTTTCGAGAAATGATTGCCCAAGTGTGTATCACGTATGGCACTTAACTGATCCTACAAGATTAAAGATTGCCAAAGAATGAATGTGATCAAAGAAGAGATAAATAAATAGAAAGGAAAAGAGAAAAGGATAGGGCATAAAATTAGAGAAAGAGGAAAAACTGAAGAGAAATAGAGAGAGAGAGAGAGAGAGAGAGAGAGAGAGGTGTTGGGCAGGTAAGGAAAAGATAAACAAGTAATAGTCTTGATAAATAAAGGAATATGTATAAAAAGAAAAACAAAAATAAGTAGAAATAAAAAGGTGTCAGGATAAGAAAGGAAAAATGTGTCATTGAAATATATTTATTTGCCCCATCCTGAAAATGACGAAAGTTTACACATAGACATCTTGCATTTTTTTAGTAGCGGAAAGAGTGATAGTGGTGGCAGAAGTGACCCAATGTTCACTCAATACAAAAACATCATTCAAGGTTGTATTTTATTATTGGTCATTCAGAAATGTTCCAGTTTGCTTGGTTATTACTGCAATCATGAAAGCATACTTTTGACTCTATCCCTTTTAATGCAATGGGGAGGTTCTTTCTGGTGTTGGATCCCTAACCATCAGATTTCAGGCCATCAATCATCAGAGCATCAGTTTTTATAAAATGTTGTTCAATAGAAAATAGTTGTGAGATTTATGATATGTTATGGCTATTACTGCTGGGTTAGTTCTTTCGCCTAAACATCCAAAACTTGTTGAATGGCTTTCGCCACTGAAATAAATAGTCAAAGAGAAAAGGAAAGATACAGAGACACTAGAGGGACAATTTGGACACTGATTTTATTTTTGGTTCCATTGACCTATTGTTAAAGAAATTCCTTCTCGAACAGTTTAGCACGTCTTTACCATCCAAAGTCCAACAGAGAAAGAGAGTTTATTTTTGGCACCAGGAGGCCTCTCTTTTTGCACATGTATCAATTGTCTTTCCTGTCAGAGGACTCCGGGGAGATTTTATGTTTATTTTATTTCGTACTTTTATTTTATTTTGTATTTTAATTTAATCCCTGCAGATTACCCTCACTTGGTTTACGAAGATTCCCCTAGATGGCATTGTTAAACAACTATAAAAGCAGAACACTTCCTGTTTCTTCCTCTTTAACTTGTAGTATATGATAGAAGTAGCAACAATATAGAGATAGCTTTCCGAGTGACTGAACTTTTTCACACACACACACGAGTGCACATACACACAATTTCTAATAGCTGGATTTTAATATCTTTTTTCTTTTCAGCTATTTTTTGCATGCATACAGTAATGTGCAAAAGTATTAGGACAAGAACTGTTTTATCTCTTATGAGGCATCAAAATAAAGTTTAAAATCACCCCTGTCCTAACACATTTGCATACTACCGGTAGCGTGCAAAAGTATTAGGACAGGGGTGATTTTCCTAAAAACCTCACTGAAATTCAAATACAGGATGAAAAGCCAAGTAAATTGCTAATAAATATTGATTATTTAAAACTAGGTGTAAAAAGAATGTGTTAAAAAGAAGTTATATTTAATTTTTCCTATTTTCTATTAAACAAGTTATTTTGAAACTACTCTATTGAACATCGATGGGATATTTTGGATAAAAAAATTGATAAATCTAATGTTACTTCGCAAGACACAATGTTGGAACAAATACAAGCTGCTTGGCAGGAGATACCATTAGATACATTGCTTGTGATGTCAATGCCTGACAGACAGTGATCAAAGCAAAAGACTATTATACTAAATATTAAATTTATTTTGTAACTAGCAATATAGCCGGGTGTTGCCTGGGTTTAATGAAAGCTTTAAAACTAATCCATGGTCCTGGAGCTCAGACTCTTTGGCCGTTGACACAAAAGACTAAAAAGCAATAGTTGTTTCCAGTTAAAGCAAAACCGTAGACTGAAAGAAAAATGAATGGATGTAAGTCAAATTTTGATTTCCTGGTATCGATTTATATATATATATTTTTTTTTAATCATCTCACCCCAAGCAAGGCATTCCACTGCCACTATTGCACATGGGGCTACATAGGGGAAGGTAAAGAGAAGGAGTGGATAGACATAGGGAATGTCAGGAGAAAGGTGACAGATGAGTAAGGATAGCGAGGATGAGGGTCGGGCAGATGGGAAGAGTGCTTGATAGAATGGGAGCAGGTTAGTGTGTTAGGAGGTGTGTATTGACCTTACATTTAAACTCCTGGAGATTGTAGCCGTCGGGGAAGCAATCGTGTGGAAGAGAATTCCACAGTCGGGAAGTGCGAGGAAAGAAACTGTTGGAGTAGAAGTTACGGCTGCATTTTATCGGTTTCACTGTAAAAGGGTGGGATCTAGTTGCTAATCTAGTATCTCGTGCAAATTCGTATTTAGGGGGCACCAGTGATCTAAGTTCATCGGAGCAGAAGCCGTGAAAGTATTTATAGAAGAGACACAGGGAAGCCACGTCTCGCCGGTGGGAGAGAGACTGCAGGCGGTCTGCCAAGTCGGTATCTATCACATTACAGACCCTCCTCTGAACCTTATCGAGAAGCCCGAGGAGAACAGCAGGGGCACCCGACCAGATATGGCAGCAGTATTCAATGCACGGGCGGATGGTAGATTTGTAAATGTGCAGGATAGATTTAGACGGAAAAAACTTCCGGGCCCTACACAGAGAACCGACTTTCATAGCAGCGGATTTAGCAATGGATTCGATATAGTCATTCCATTTGAGGTCCGCTGAAAGTGTGAGACCAAGGAGGCGTAGTGTTTTACTCTCTGGGAGGCAAGCCTGGTCCATGCTAATGGGAGGTAGGTGAGATTGTCGATGATGGTTAATTGAGAGTAGCTTCGTTTTAGAAGCATTAAAATTTACTAGCCATTTCTTACCCCAGTCCAATATGGATTGGAGGTCTTTTTCAATCTCGGCTGCGAGTTTAGCTTTGATGCCTACACCAGATTTTTGTTGGAGGCGAGAGTAAACTGTGGTGTCATCGGCGTACAGACCTATTTGGGTTCTTATGGAATCAGGGAGATCATTAATATATATCAGGAAGATTGTAGGACCTAAGATGGAGCCTTGGGGGACACCTGCGTTTGTATGGTAGTTCTGAGAGGCATGTCCGTTTAATACCACTTTCATTGTGCGGTTAGAGAGGAATGACTGGATTAGTTCAAACAAATGTCCAGTTATACCATAGCTCCGCAGTTTACATAGAAGGCCAGCATGCCAAACTCTGTCGAACGCCTGTGTGCTGTAAGATGCTGAACCACCTCGGCGTTGATAATGGCTTCGAACACTTTGCCAAAGATCGGAAGAAGGCTGATAGGGCTGTAATTTGCAGGGTCAGAGGGTTCTCCAGTGTTTTTAAATATAGGAACTATAGAGGAAGATTTCCAACAGGCAGGAAAGCAGGAAGCAGATAGGCAGAGGTTGTAGAGCTTAGAAAGGATAGAGGAGAGTTCAGGGGCACATTTCTTTAAGACTATGGTTGGGATTCCGTCACCACCGCTCGCTTTGTGAGGGTCAAGTTTTAAGATTATCTTAGAGACAAGCGAAGGTGTAATGTGGACATCATTCAGTTGTGCCTCGGTTCTAGGTGAGAAGTCGGGTGTAAAAACTCCAGATGAGTCCAGACTCGAATTTTTCGAGAATCTGCGGGCAAAACATTCAGCCTTATCTGCTGGGGAGGTGAGGACCTCAAATTTGTTGATTAGCGGGGGTATTGTGGACTTGCTCTTGTTAAGTACTCTTTTACAGAGTCGCCAGTAGTCTTTAGAGCCGAATTTAGAGCATGCTATGCGTTGCTTCATTCTGGCAGCAAACAACATCTTAGCTTCGTTAAGTATCCTTTTACACTTATTACGAGCTGAAGTGAAAAGGCGCCTGTTTTATTCTGACGCATAGTTACGATAGAGTCGGAAGAAATGATTCCGGTGGGCAATGGCAGCCGAGCAAGCGGATGAGAACCATGGAGACGAATGAGATTTAAGCTGGAATTTTCTAGCAGGGATGAAGGCATCGATGCCAGCCTTAACCCAGGAGGAGACCTCGGATGCACATTCTTCGATGGGAAGACTAAAGACGTTGTTCCAAGGGATGTCACAGAGGAAGTCTCGGAACGAATCCCAGTCTGCTCTTTGATAGCAGTAGGATATTCTACTTGTCTGTGTTTCATGGGTCGGGCGGGAGTGGAGTGAAATATTGACGGACACTACAGCGTGGTCAGAGTTTCCAAGTGGGCAGAGTTGTCTGGTAGTGCAAGAGTCTGGGATGGAAGTGAAGCAGAGGTCTAGAAGTGAGTCCCTTCCGTTAGGGTTGTCGGAGAAACGAGTGGGGAAGTCCACTACTTGCGTAAGGGATTGGGTGATTGAAAAGTTCATGGTGTGGACACCAGCAGCGTCAGTGACAGCGTTCTTCAGCCACTTGGTGTGGTGGGCGTTAAAGCCACCAAACACGAATACATGGGCAGAGGGATGGGTAGAAATGGCTTTGTCAATATTGTCAGAAATGATGTCAAGTAACGAACAGTCAGGGGAGGAAGGAGAGCGGTAGAGAAAGAAGAGATAGCTAATCGATTTTCTGCACTATTGTAAGAACTGCAACCTTGAAACTTCTGAATAGCGTTTCTTATGTCTTTGTCTATGAGTGTATCAAATTTGATTAAAATCAGACCACTCCTTCTATAACCCAATTTTTTCGATAATCGATTATCGATATTTATCGGAGGTGCCTCGACACAAAACCTAGCTAAGAACACTTGCAGATGCTTATAGTACAACTGTGTAAGTTTTCAAGAAAATCGGTTCAGCCGTTTCGGAGTCTATAGGTAATGGATGCACAAACACACAGACACAGACACACACAAACACACACACACAGACACACACACACACACAGACACACACACACACAAAGTTCCATTTATAAATAAGTTTAGACAAGTATTTTTTTTCTTGTTAAAGCATTTGTTGAGTAAATCAAATCAAATTACTTTAATTAAATTGTTTATTTTCTGTCAATATGCCTCATAAAAGATAAAATAGTTCTTGTCTTAATACTTTTGCACAGTACTATATATATATATATATATATATATATATATATATATATATATATATACTAGGTGCGATTGGTAAATTGTCGCAATGATTTTATTATTTCAAAGTAAAAATGCTATTATACTAAATATTAAATTTATTTTGTAGCAAGTATTTTTTCTTGTTAAAGCATTTGTTGAGTAAATCAAAACAAATTACTTTAATTAAATTGTTTATTTTCTGTCAATATGCCTTATAAAAGATAAAATAGTTCTTGTCTTAATACTTTTGCACAGTACTGTACATGTATGTTTTTATTTTTTGTTAGACATTAGCCATATATTAGTCACATGAAAATATCGCCCTGTTAAAATTTATTTTGTTTCCTTTCCCTTTTACAAGTAATGATGATGCGTTTTGACATGCACAAATTTTATTTGCCACTGCTTTTAATCCAACTAGGAACAAACAGATCTAGAGCAAGCTAAAAAGACAAAAATTCATAATTGAATTGAATATTTTCAAATGCACATTTAAAAATAGTGCCAATAGTTAAATTTAAAAACATAAAATACAATGTATGGCTTTTCTCCCATTTTAACTACTGACAATTTTCAACAGAATAGATTCTAGCAGCATTTGGTTGAAGATTTTAACAATCTCAAACTAAATGACTTCAACACATGCATTGATTTTAGATATATTTATACACAAAACCAGATGTAATAGACCATAAAAGGAGATAAAAACTCATTATTCAATGAACTACTAACCTACTACTGTGAGTGAGAAATGAGAAAGTGACTGACAATATGTTTCTTTAAAAAATATGTAATGGTATTTGTTTACCAGATTATACTAGCATTGATTTATTTGTTGGAGAAGGAAATTTTCTTGTGTTGGAAAGAGCTATATCTTTATGTTTGTAATGTAGATATTATTGTGGTATGCTGGCTTTTTTTAAGAAGAGACAGCTGAAGTTTCTGGGACATGTAATGAGGAAGGAGGGAGTGAAGAATCTAATACTCACAGGACAAATAAAGAGAGAGAGAGATGGGTGAGAACAATGTGGAACATACTTGATGGGCTTGAGCTAGTTGATGGCAGAGCAGGGCTCGGGAGAAATAACAAGAGAAAAGATGTTAAGAGCTACAAAGGAAAGGAGATTGTGGAGGGCCATGATTGACTATGTTCTGAAGAGACATGGCACATAGAAGAAGAAGTGAGATGTATGCAATGTGATATGTTGTTCAGCTAGGAACTAAGAATTTCCCAACCATCTGCGGAGAAACAAGACATGTTTTGTCACTACGGCATTCTATGATCGAAGAGGAAAAAAAGGAGAGTTTCTGCACTTTCTTTTTAGCAGTTAAGTACCATATGTGATACATGCTAGGGCGATCATGTCTCTTTCGATCTATGACTGATTGGGCAGAAGATTTTTCCGCAGTAGGTTACCTTTACTTTCTGCAGTAGACTGGCTGCCAATCATGGCTATAGAACCCACTCTGTTCTGCTATTTAACCCATAGCTAGAGGATTCACACCTTTTCCAGAAGTGTGCCTATGTGAATGTAACAAATTAAACTGGAATTTGAACATGGTTCTCCAATTTTTTGTTCTGAGCCAATATCTATTGCACCACAACACACATTCATCCTTTTATACCTAGAAAAATAAAACATATTTTTTATTTACATGATAGTGATTATATTAAAATGAATGAAAGTTATGTGTTTTTGCTAATGCTCTTTAATTAGTCATCTAAATCTAAATCTATCTAACCTTATTTATAAATGGAACTTTATCCCTGTGTGTGTGTCTGTTACCTATAGACTCCAAAACGACTGAACCAATTTTCTTGAAAATTTACACAGTTGTACTATAAGCATCTGTGAGTGTTCTTAGCTAGGTTTTGTGTCAAAGTACCCCTGATAAATATTGGAAATCAATAATGGAAAAAAATTGGGTTATAGAAGGAGTGGTCCGATTTTAATCAAATTTGATACACTCATAGACAAAGACATAAGAAACGATATTCAGAAGTTTCACGGTTGCAGTTCTTACAATAGTGCAGAAAATTGATAATATATATATATATATATATATAAAAGGTAAGTTGTTTTGTGTGTGTGTCTGTTTATCTGCCTTCATGTCTATTTTTTTCAGCCCTTTTATTTTAGTTTTTGCTTCAGGTTTGGCTCTAAGTAGGTATAATTGTAGTTCTTAGTCTCAGCCATGATACCATTTACTCAGAGGACTTATTTAGCCTTCAAAATTCAGTTTACAATGAAAAAAACTTATTTGATATCGATGCCAGGAAATCAAAATTTGACTTAAATCCATTCATTTTTATTTCAGTCTACGATTTCGCTTTAACTGGAAACAACTATTGCTTTTTAGTCTTTCGTACCAACGTCCAAAGAGTCTGGGCTCCAGAACCATGGATTAGTTTTAAAGCTTTCATTACACCTGAGCAACGCCGGGCTACACTGCTAGTATTAAATATAATTGATAAGATTCTGAAGAAAATAATAAATATATAGATTATTAATGCTAAATTTCACATTGAAAGTTGGCAAATTTAGCATTTGTTGATATGATTATATAAACTGCCATTGAGTGTTTTTCACAATTGGATTAACAAATCAGTTTATAAGCCACTAAATTACAAATCAAAACATGTTTTGAAATAAAAATAAAAGGAATCTAATGGTAGATTTATAAACTAATGGTAGATAATATTGTATCAGGTTAGAATTAAAGAGGTGCAACTGTATAAGTAAATGATCATGTTAGATTTAATTGACAGTTTCTCTTATGAGGGGGATGAAAATCCAAATACTACCATTGGGAACATCTTTTCTTGTATAAGATTTCTGTAATATTTAGGCTGATAGACAAAAATAAATAGAAACATCCACTCAAATATAGGTATCCACTAAAAATTACATTTAACTGATAGAAAGCTGTCAGATTTATTAATCCAACAGATTTCTATCAGTTAAATGTAATTTAATTTAATCTGTCAGATTAATAAATAAAAATTAATTAATTTTTTAGAAATTGCTTTGTTTATATTTACACTATTTATATTTTGTTTGGACTGTTGCCCTCATCTTTATACATGACGTTTCAACTGAAATGTCATGAATATGACAATAAAGATGAGGACAACAGTCCGAATAATGCAAATAATGTAAATAGTTACAATACCTCATCTTAGAAATATAGACAGATGCCTTGTTTATGTCAGGATACAAAACTGGGTAGTTATCAATGTTCCAAGAATCTTTGAAGAAATTTGCACTTAAAGGCACTATTCAGCTTTGCTCAATTGGCAAGACCCTTTGTAGCCAAATTGATTAAAAGCACATTGGATCTAATAACAGTTTCTTCTGCTAGGGAGATGCACATTCAAATCCTGCAGGAAGGTGCATCTTTTCATTTACAAGATTTCTCTAATATTCAGGCCAGTAGATGAAAACAAATAAATATACTATTTAATAAATAAACAGAGTGTCTACTCAAATATGGGTATTGTTACAAGGATGCATTTATATATAAAAATAATATTAATAATGTCTAAAAAGTTGTAGCAAGAGATTCTATTGAGTCCTACTTGTTATTACAAAACAGTTTTAATTCATGAAGTAGTTGTTAAATAGAGAAATAAGGAATAGAACCTTTTGGAAGATTGTAGAATATTCCAGTAAAATCTAGAGAATTCTAAAGGATTCTAGAATATGTAAATTAGGTGTTAGCCCTTATAAAAATAGGTTTTGGGAAGACAGTAGTTAATTGTTAAAAGGATTTTCTGACATTATCAACTCTGGCTTTGATTCAAGGATTTATATCCAGCTGAAAGAATCTCCAAGAAATGTTGCCGACCGACTAAAACCTGAAAGAGAACATCATGGAACTAAATGGGTAAATAGATTTTTTTGACTTTTTCATTGACCATACTGGAAATTATTCTTTGTATATACATTTAAGGATTTCCAAAAAGTATAGCACTTAAACTATTCCCTAACTTAACTGGGTAAAGATACTGATCCTTGCTTCCTCTTCGTAACACTTTGCCTGCTAATAGTAAACTTTATGTCTCTTTTTTGAATGCAAAAAAATTGTAAATTTTGTATATATATTATCTTGTGTTTATCATAAATCAAATATTCGTATTTTGGTCAATCATTTTTTTCTTTTCTTACACTTAACTCATAACAGTATCGATTAAAAATAATGTATAAGTGATAAGAAAGTAAATGATCTAGAATTTCTGTCTGAATTCTTAAGATGAGGAATTATCATTATTTACACTATTTAGTTCGAATTCCAGTTGAATTCATTGCATTCACTTATGTGCAAAAACTCTTGGGAAAGGTATTAATCTGTCTCTTCCTTCCAGTTATGGGTTAAATAACAGGACAGATTAGGTTCTATAGCCTTGGCTGGCAACCAGTCTACTGCAGAAAGCAATGGCAACCTACTCCAGGATAATCTTCTGCCCAGTCAGTCATGTCTCTTTCGAGACATGATCACCCAAGCATGTTTCATGTATGGTACTTAACTGACTGATATACTGACTATTACTCTCATCCTTGTTGTTGTTATTGGCTGTTATGCCCGACAGCCTTCTTCAGGTGTATATCAGTCTGAGAAACTGACAAGGAATTCCAAATTAACCCTTTTTTTAATCTACAGAAGCAGACTGTTCTCTTTTCCTTTTCCTCTTTTTGATGTACTCCTCCACGTTGAGTCTGTGGCCCTGTGGGAAGATGAATGGAGGCATAGCGTTGCCTAGTGATCTCTTTAAACACCTCGTAATCACCATTAGACTCCTCTAACTCTTTCTGAATCCTCTGCACAGTCCACATATCGACACCAAAAAACTCTGAAATGTTCATATTGGAGCTTCCAGTAAAAATGCCAAGCAGTACAGCAAGCCGTTTCCAAATTTCTGGTGGAGTCGATGGTTTCATGGTGTTCTTTTTCTCACAGACGGTGTCCAACTGACCCTACTATACTGTGCAGTTGACAAAATCAAAAACAAACAACGTGGATGCATGAAATTAAAACATAAATGGCAACAATTTACCAATCTCACCTTGTGTATATATATTTACTTCCACCAGAACTCTCTCTCTCTCTCTCTGTCTAATGTACCAGGACTTTTACATGTGAACTCTTGAAAATTCATGTTTCACCTTATCCTTCTGTATTGTATATATAAAGATTTATTTTGTATTTACCAACACTGTGCATTTTCTTTTAATCATTACACAAGGCCAATATACATACAAATTAATTATATCAACACTAGCAGTATAGCCCGGCATTGCTCGGGTGTAATGAAAGCTTTAAAACTAATCTATGGTCCAGGACATACAGACAGATGAACAGACACACACACAAACATCTTGCCTTTTATATATATATATATTATCAATTTTCTGCACTATTGTAAGAGCTGCAACCTTGAAACTTCTGAATATTGTTTCTTATGTCTTTGTCTATGAGTGTATCAAATTTGATTAAAATTGGACCACTCCTTCTATAGTCCGATTTTTTCGATTATTGATATTTATCAGGGGTACCTCGACACAAAACTTAGCTAAGAACACTCACACACGCTTATAGTACAACTGTGTCAATTTTCAAGAAAATCGGTTCTGCTGTTTCGGTGTCTATAGGTAACAGGGACACACACACACACACACACAAAGTTCCATTTATAAGTAAGTTTAGATATGGTGGGAATGTGCGTTATCATAAGATAAACAACTGATAACCTTCTAATCACTATAATGTTACAAAGAGAATAAGATAAAGAAGAACATAGCCTTTAAAAAAAACTGAATTTGTCTGCTAGTGGGCTTTCTCAGCCACATTGTTAAGGCATTGTCCATATCAGATAGGCTCCAAAGAACAGAAAATTTGAGTTCAAATCCCATTGGAAACAATCAATTTATTCTCAATCCATTCTGCTTGTTTAATGGGTGTAGAATATAAAACAACCTGAGTATCAAAGCAATGAAAACAACATCAAAGGTAAATCAGTCTGAAAATAAAGAAATAACAACTTAGTTAAAAAAAAACAAAAAACAAAAAAAAAACAAAAAAAAACAAATAAAATCTCTAAATCCTAAGTAGCTAAAAATGTCTCTTAATAAAAATTTAGATTCTTTTAAAAATATTTTATTCTTTTTTAGATTCTTTTAAAAATATTTGATTCTAGCTTAAGTAAAGGCACACCTCAATGGGAAGAGAAAAGAACATTTACATTATTGAAGTTCATTTCCCAACAGTTGAGTTTTGAATCATGGTGAAAATGAACATTGTCATATGATAAAGAAATTCGCTCTAATTTCTAACCTTCTATCCTCCAGAAAACCTCAAAAAATTTTGAAAGCTCAATTTTATGGGATTAAATGTAATACAGAATTTAATTTTCTGGCTGTGCTCTTTGTTATGGTACATTGACTTTTTTAATTTAAGTACAATCAAGGTCGCATCATATTTACAGTTGAGCTGGCTAGACGTAACTGTAAATTATATTCTAACTGTTTCTTTTCTTGCACTTCTTACTTGTGGAACTCTCTTCCAGCTCCATGCTTTCCAGCCAACTTTAATCTCCAAACATTTAACTGCATTGTCAATTGCTATCTACTGTCCTCTTGATTTCTCTTTCCTCTTCCTGCTCATTATTAATGTTTCTGTTCCAAATTTTTCCGCACCCAGTATGGGCACCTCAGTGTGGTATAATGGTTAACAAACTTGTCTTGCTACAACCTGTTACAACTTAATAGTAAGTTTGATCCTCGCTGGGTACCCCATACTTCTGGCTTTGTGCCACATCTAAGAAGTACTTAGAAAATCATCTTCCAACCCCAGTAACCCCTTCTGTCATAGTGGCTTTACTACATTGCATGGAGTGATTCCGATTTTTAAAAATATTAAACTCACATTTCAAACTTAATTCTAAGTATTTAATATTTTTTTTATTTCAGTTTATAAGTCGCTCATCTTGAGGTATTCAAAATCATAAAACACTTCTTTTTTGGTTACAGGTATTTTAAAATCATTTAATCTAAGCAAGGGTATAAAGCCACTAAAACGCAAGGGGTTTACTGAGTGTGAAAGAATATGAGAAAAACAAAAATATTATTAAAGAGAGAGAACATTAAAAGAACAAAAATTAAGATGACAGTAGATAATGATTAACATTGCTTTTAAATTTTGAAAATTGAAAGTTAACTTGTAAGCACGAAGCCAAAAGAGAGAAGCCTAGGTACTGTAGAGGAAAGTAATATTTATTTTGTAAAATATAAAAATATGGCACAAGGTGTAAAAAGGAGTTGATGGAAGCTGGTCTTTATTAGTCGTATAATTAAACTTAGCTAGCCACAGTTACTGACCCCAAAAAACCACAATATTCCTTCCACCAAAACAACACATTTAGCTTCCACCAAAACAACACTTACCATTACAGTCACCACAATACCTTGGAATCTTTATGAAGTTCAATCAAATTCCCATTTGTACAATTTGTCAGGTTGGGGAAATAAAAAAACAACTTTTAAAAATGAAAGTATATCAGAACAATTATCTTGATAGTATTTATGGAAAGGTATATACATTGTGGTGCAGTGGATATCGGCTCGGAACGAAAAATCGGGGAGCCGAGTTCAAATTCCAGTTGAATTCCTTACATTCACTTATGCACAAATACCCTTGGGAAAGGTATTAATCCATCTTTTCCTTCCAGTTATGGGTTAAATAACAGGACAGATTGGGTTCTATAGCCTTGGCTGGCAACCAGTCTACTGCAGAAAGCAATGGCAACCTACTGCGGGACAATCTTCTGCCCAGTCAGTCATGTCTCTTTCGAGACATGATCACGCAAGCGTGTTTCATGTATGGCACTTAACTGACTGATATGGAAACTACATTACAGTGGTTTGAAAGTGACTGAAAGTGAGATGCCAGGGTTTACTTTTTGGGGTTTTTTATAATTATTTTACCCCAAGCATAGCAGGACCACCACTGGTGCACAGGGGGTTACAGTAAGAGAATAAAAGGGACAGAGGATGTCGAAGAAAGAATAAGAGATGGATGGGAATCAAGGAGATAGAAAATAGCAAATGACATTGCATTTAAACTTTTGGAGATTGTAGCTATCAGGAAACAAGCAAATGGAAGAGAGTTTCACAAATGGGTAGTGTGAGAAAAGAAACTATTAATGTAGAAGAGAAATTTACATTTAATTATTTGAATGGTAAAAGGTTGAGAACAATGCCAATCTAGTAGCACATAGAAATACATATGTTTGGAGAACCAGGGTAAAAAGCTTATCAGAACCTTTTTCGTGAAAATACTTGTAGAAAAGACAGAAGGAAGCTCCATTACATTGGTGAGAAAGTGACTGAAGGCGGGCTGTCAAGTTAGGATTGATTATATTCCTTTAGATTTTGTCGAGAACCTCAAAATGAATAGCTGGAGCACCTGACCAGATATGGTAACAATATTCAGTGCATAGATGAATGGCAAATTTATAAATGTGCAAAATAAATTCTGACAAGTAAAACTTCCTGGTCCAACACTGTGACCCAACCTTCCTAGTAGTAGATGCAACAATAGATTTGAGTAGTCGTTCCACTTGAGGTTTGAACCAATAACATTACAGATTCTTTGGATTTTATCCAGAATCTCTAAATATATAGTAAGACCACCAGACCAGATATGACAGCAGTATTCAAAACAAGGATGAATAGTAGACATAAATATATAAGATATTTTCTGGTGAGAAAAGCTGTCTAGCATGACACAGGGGACCAACTTTTTTAGCAACAAACCTAACAAATGATTCAATTTGAAAGCAGTGTTTATTCATATCTGTTGTAAATTAAGTTTTGAGTGAACTGGAAAAATTCTTGACACAACTGCTATAATATAAACATGAGTTTAGGATGAGATTAATGCCTGCTTGTAATTAAAATAAAATTTTGATTTAATGAGAGCAAGTTAATATATTTATTATGCTGTGACACTGTCTCCCGCAGGGATACTTTCTTTTGTTTAGTTTACTACACTGGAGAGAAAGAAATTAATATTAGTAGTATTATTGGTTGTGCTTTATTGTAATTTGTGATGTGAGCTAATGTAAAAAGTTATTTTAATACTAACATGTACTTCTAAAATTCAGGGAATAGAACAATTAACTATTTTTGGGAAAGAAAGGTAGAAATATAATTATTTTTTTCGTGCTCATGCTCGAAGCAGATTATTTTGGATAAAGCTAAAATTTTATGAGTAGTCATAATAAAATGTCAGGATTGGTTTGATGGGGTCAGGCAGGGTTAAAGTCCTTCAACAGATGTTTCCCTGAGAACAGAAATTTTGGGAATTTAAATATCTAAATATACAGGATTATACTTCATTCGTCGAGCCACAAATCGTGTGGGTGGAAACGACCTCATTGGTCAAAAGCTTTGATCCGGCCAAATCCCCTGAGAGGATTCAGGATGGTTATAAAAATCCAGACTTGGTGAGAAAAATTAGTTGAGTTAAGTAGCTATGAGAAGCTGTGAGTTGGACTTAGTTTTTTCAGTCTGTGAGTCGAAATGTAATGACTGTGGAAAAGGGTTTCCAACTGGGGGAGCCATGACCCATGGCCAGTCGCCTACCACAGAACTTGTGGCTAAAGAGTTAATTTTGAATGAAGCCTGCCACTGATTAACTTAAAGAGGTAATTTGGAATAATGTGCCTTCAATATGAATCCCGAAAGAACGTTATTGTTTTTTTAATCACAGGAGAATCAAAATTTCTGATTCCTCATTTGCTCTACTTCAGTAAACTCCATTAAACTCCGATAAGGACCTGAAAGGACTTTGTTATTTTAGAAGTTGCATAGAGAATTGACAGCCCTGATTATAGAGAATATGTGAAAAGACTTTCATGAAAATTTAATGAATACGTGAAAAGACTTTAGTGAAAATTTGAGGAGCTCTGTTTACTTTAACGAAACTTAGAAAAGACATTTTTATTTAAGGATTGAAAGCTCTGATATTCTTAAACGAACTCTCTCTCTCTCTCACTCCATTGTAAACCAGCATTCTGACAACTGTATTATTGTTCTGACAACTGTATTGTCTGCTCCTGTGAAAGAAAAAACAGTGTTTTTTTTTATATAAAGACATTCTTCTTAACTCTCCAGGCGTGTTTGACCTAATTCATTTATTTTATTAATTTTTTTTTGGTGCCATATTTATTTTTTTTAACCACAAGTGTATACCAGTGTCCAGACTGGCTTTGGGTGGAAAGACGACTACTAAGATTGCACGACACGACCTCTGGGATCAATTCACAACGTGGGACAGTGGCACGTTGTTCCAATAGATGTCTTGAAAACCAACTTTTGTGGCAACATCATCAGACGAGATCATCATGACCAGCAACAGTGACTCAACCAACCGGCCAGCTGAGTGGCAGTGTCACAACTGGGATCGTTACAACCGTCGACAAGGACAAGCCTCACAATTAGCGAGCAGCTCTGGGCGAACATATTACAATGCAACCATTAAGAAAATAATTACTATCAATGACTTACATTTATTTGTATATATTAAGTTTTTTAGAATCTTATATTAATTAAAGATTGATGATTGATTTGCTTTTTACAGTTTATCATCCCTCTGTGGGTTATTTAAACCCAGAACATATTTTAAATTGTAAGAATAATTCATTTTTGCAAGTGAAAATTACATTAAAATCTTTTTCAGAGTATCAATAACTTTTCCAGATATGTCCTGCTATTTAATCCATAACTAGGGGATGGATTCATACTATTCTCAAGGGTATTTATATGTAAGTGAATGTAACAAAACTGAACTGGAATTTGAACTTGGCTCTCCGATTTCTCATTTCGTGCCACTATCCATTACACCACGCACACATCCAAGTAAAAAATTAGAAAGCTTCACCAAATGCATGTGATTCATAAGGCAAACATAACTCAAGCAATGATTTCTAGAAGACTGAAGATCTGTGAAATAAAAAGAACAAAGTACAGTCACTTTCTCACCGATGCAATGTGGCTTCCCTGTGTCTCTTCTACAAATAGTTAACGGCTTCTGCTCCAATGAACTTAGCTCACTGGTGTCCCCGATATATAAATTTACTTGAGCCACAAGATTAACAACTAGGTTCCATCCTTTTATTGTGATACCAATGAATTTAAAATGCAAATTCTACTCCATCAGCTTCTTTTCTCACACATCCCACCTGTGGAATTCCCTTTCATTTACTTGCTTCCCCGACAGCTACAATATCTAACAATTTAAATGTAAAGTCAATAGTCATCTCCTATATCACTAACCTGCATCCTCTCTCTCATGTTCCTTTCTCCGTCCACTCCATTCTCATCAGTATTCTCATCCTTCTCTTACCCACTTCATGACACCCCCTATAACCTGTGACTCTTTCTCATATTTTTCCTCCTATGTAACCCCCTGCAAAACAGTGGCAGTAAAATGCCTTGCTTGAGGCAATATGATTATAAAACAAAACACATCTCATTCTCTTCATATCTATCTATCTATGTAACTATGTAAAATCAATAGCGATCTCCTATCTCACTAACCTGCATCTTCTCTCTCATGCTTCTTTCTCTGTCCACTCTGCTCTCATCATTATTCTCATCTTTCTCTTACCCACTTTCTGACACCCCCTATAATCTGTCACTTGTTCCCCTAGATTCAGTTTATACTAAAGATGGAGTCAAATCAAGTTTTGCTTTTTTGGCACTTTACTAAAAAAAAATTATTTAAAATATTTCCATCTGTATTTGATTGAATCTGTAGATACGAAAGGTTAACACTATTCTAAATAAAAAGCACTTTTTTGAAACACATATTGGGAAAATAATATCACTTCTCTGTAACTGCAAATATTTACAGAACAATGGAGTCATTTTTAAATATGGCATGTAAAATTTTAATTGTTAAGATTTTAAAGATAGAACTACTGAGTATTTTTTTTCAGTTTTTTAATAATAATCATTAGATTGGTTATTGTTGCAGCATGAAATTTCATTGTTATTACATCTGTGAGCTTTGCAAAATGTTATAATAAAACTTTTATTGGAGAAGAGTGTTTAAGAATAGAGAAAGAGGAGAAATAAAAAAATGAGGGAAAGAAAATGAAAAAAAATCAATGAAAAAGGAATGAGAAAAAAGAGAGATAAAAATAAATGCAAATAAAAATAAAGTTGACAATATAAAAGAATAAAAATAATTCAGAGACCTTAGGGAAAAATGAAAAAAAAAACCAAAACAAAAGGTAAAGAGTGAGGTACATCATGTGATCAAACCGGCTCAGATATCTGAACGAAAGTGACACACAAATGGTTAATAGCCAGTGATGTATATAGGTGTGTGTGTGTGTGTGTGTGTGTGTGTGTGTGTGTGTGTGTGTGTGTGTGTAAATTATTTTCAGATAGAGGGTATCTATAAAGGAAGACAATAAAAAAAATACAAGAGGAAAAACTATTCTGAGCTGAAGGTGAGATTGAAGAAAATTTTTGAATTTCTGCAAATTTAGAAAAAAATGTCTATGAACATAAAAGGGACATTATACATAGCAATTTATCAAAGGCTCTACTCATATGCAAAAATAAATTCAATCACAATTTTTATTTTAAAAAAAATCACACTTGTCAAAAGAGAAAGTAATTTACACAGAAGGAAAATTCTTGAGAATGCCACTATCAAATCTTATCAAAATATAAATCTATGGCCCAGTTTCTTTCCAATCTCACCTTTTCTGAAAAACTTAATAGTTTCTGAAGCCAACATACACAATCACAAAGTGTTAAAAAATCAAAAGAAAATCTATTACCACATATTTTTGAAGATGTACAGCACATACGTCTATTCCAAACCATAACAATCTGATCACAATTAAAACTATATTCATTTAATAAAAGAAAAGAAAATATTTGTTGAATATTAGCCACTTGATTTTGCAGCATCAGACTTTGAATCATGACACTTTGTGTCCTCCACATATTTTGACTGACCTTTCAAGCACCTGATGAACATTTATAAACATTCCCAAATTTAAAATCCTTGATAAACCAATGACATCCTTGCTCTTGTATATAAACATACGCAAAAAAATTAATCCTTATCTTTGTCTTTATAAAGTCCCTCAGAGGATGAAATGAATCAGGTAAGAATAGTTTTTCCTCTTGTCTATTTATTCATATATATATATATATATATATATTACGGAATTTAACTGTTTAACTATATATATATATATATATATGTATATGTAAAAAAATAAAAACAGACTTTCCACTCATATATGTCAGTCAGTTAAGTGCCATACAGGAAACATGCTTGGGCGATCATGTCTCGAAAGAGACATGACTGACTGGGCAGAAGATTATCCTGCAGTAGGTTGCCATTGCTTTCTGCGGCAGATTGGTTGCCAGCCAAGGCTACAGAACCCAATCTGTCCTGTTATTTAACCCATAACTGGAAGGAAGAGATGGATTAATACCTTTCCCAAGGGTATTTGTGCGTAAGTGAATGCAATGAATTCAACTGGAATTTGAACTTGGCTCCCCGATTTCTCATTCCGAGCCAATATCTACTGCATCACAACACGCATCATATATGAGTATCCATTAAAAAATAATAATGTTAAACAAATAAAAATTTACACCCTCTCACACACACACACACACACACATATATATGTATTTCTAAAGAATTAATGAATTCTTTATTAGATTTTATTACTTTAAACATTATTTTTAGTGGATACCCGTATTTGAGTAGATGCTCTGTTTATTTATCAAGCAGCATATTTATTTATCTTTATTATCTTTTACTGTATATTTGAATAAACTTATTAAAGCAAAATATGGCAGAATTTGAACCTGCATTTCCCTTTGCAAAAAAAACATTTCAATATCTCTGTGATTCATAACACTATTCTTACACTGGGACAGGGAGAAAGAGGTGAAAATAAAAAGGAACAAATAGCAAAGAAGAATTCTTCTCTCTTTCTTTCATTTCACCTTATTGAATTTCAAAATATTCTTCAGGATTTGCAGTAATGGAGTTACCAAAGAACAGTTATTTTAGAAAATATGATATTGAGTCAGATTTGATTTGCTTAATATTATTTCAAGCTTGTCAATTTTATCTTATTGTCTCATTTGCTTTTATCTCAATATCTATTTATCAATCTGTCTCAGTCTGCTTCTTTCTTTCTTTCTATCTATCTATCTATCTATCTATCTATCTATCTATCTATCTATCTATCTATCTATCTATGTCTGTTCAGAACTCGCTATGTTTATTTAAATCTATCTATCTATATCTGTTCAGATCTGTCTGCTCAGATCTATCTATCTATCTATCTATCTATCTATCTATCTATCTATCTATCTATGTCTGTTCAGAACTGGCTATGTTTGTTCAAATCTATCTATATCTGTTCAGATCTATGTCTGCTCAAATCTATCTATATCTGTTCAGATCTATCTATCTATCTATCTATCTATCTATCTATGTCTGTTCAGAACTGGCTATGTTTGTTCAAATCTATCTATATCTGTTCAGATCTATGTCTGCTCAAATCTATCTATATCTGTTCAGATCTATCTATCTATCTATCTATCTATCTATCTATCTATCTATGTCTGTTCAGAACTGGCTATGTTCATTCAAATCTATCTATCTATATCTGTTCAGATCTATGTCTGCTCAGATCTATCTATCTATCTATCTATCTATCTTGTTAGTGACTCCCTTGTTAATAAAATTTAAATGAGAAGATGTAAACGGTAATTTATAAACTGGTATACACCTCTCTGCTTAGTTCTTTTTTTATAATCATTTTACCCCAAGCAAAGCAGGACCATTGCGCATTGGCTTATAAGAAAAAGAAAAACAAGGTACAAAGGCTGTCAAAGAAAGAATAAGAGATGGATAGGAATCTAGGAGATAGAAAATGGCAGTTAATGTTGCATTTAAAATTTTGAAGATTGTAACAATCAGGGAAGAAAGCAAATGAAAAGGGAGTTCCACAAATGGAAAGTGTGAGAAACGAAACTTTAGAGTAGAAGTGGGAGTTACATTTAACTATTTTGACAGTAAAAGGGGTGTGACCTAAATACTAATCTTGTAGCATGTGGAAATACATGTGATCAGGGAACAAGGAAAAAAATCTTATCAGCTGCCATGAAAATACTTGTAGAAAAGACAGAGGGAAGCCACATCACATCAGTGAAACCTTGATTCCATGCCAATTCTGTAGTCCTAACATGGCAATCCTATCTAATGACTTTATCTGTTATTTCTCATGTTTTCTTTGCAAACAGTTATCCAAAAAGTGTTATTCTGACTAATATTAAACTTAAAACTTTTAAGTTAAATGAAATTAAAACATTTGGTTCACCTAAGTGTCCTTTCTAAATTAGACTACCATTGATTAGTTTCCATAGTTGATTTATTACTAATAGGATTTCTTTGTTTATTATGCACTGTTTCATTTCTGTTGTAGTATGTATGAGGGTCATTCAATAAATAAGGTGAATTTTTCGGTATAAGAACTTTTAATACAGATAGAAGCTTACTTTTTAAAATTTTTTTCCTTTACTTCTTTTTCAAAGGGATTTAATTTTTTTACTGATTGAAAAACTTTGAGAGTTTTGGAGATTAACAAAGATGGTCGACCAAGAAGCATGCTTCAGGATTGAACAGAGGTCAGTTATCAAGTTTTTGGTTGCTGAAGGGTGCAAACCAGTTGAAATTCATAGGAGAATGTCAACTGTGTATGGTGCCATATGTTTCAGCCAAAAATTTCTACAAGTGGACTAAATTGTTTAAAGAAGGACGAAGCAGTGTTGAGGATGAAGACAGGCCTGGGAAGCCTACAGAAGTGAGGTCTCCTGAGGTGATCGAATCAGTCAATGACCTCATTCAGTCTGACAGAAGGGTGACAGTGGATGACATTGCAAGGACTTTGAAGTCAAAAGTGCTGTGAACGATTGGCTGAGACATCAGTCCAAAGATGTTTATGCTGAGGGAATATGGATGGGATGGGAAAAGTGTGTGACACTGCTGGGAAACTACATTGAAAAATAAAGAAAAGTAAGCTTCTATCTGTATTAGAAGTCCTTATACTGAAAAATTCACCTTATTTATTGAATGACCCTCGTACCATCTTCTCTATCAGAAGTGCATTAAGGATGTTTTATCTACCCATCAACAAAGTTTATTTATTTATCAATATAAATGTCATTGTGTGGCTGGCTCTGTGGGT
Source organism: Ascarosepion bandense (assembly GCA_037127315.1). Classification (NCBI taxonomy): domain Eukaryota; kingdom Metazoa; phylum Mollusca; class Cephalopoda; order Sepiida; family Sepiidae; genus Ascarosepion; species Ascarosepion bandense. Next base: position 2,574,205 of record JBBBDQ010002008.1, read on the forward strand.
TAGACTATCCAGCAGCTGGAGGTAAGAATCACATAACATATGCCTGACTCTATCCATGGACATATGCCAATAACAAACTCACAAACACATGAGTCTGCCATTGGCAAACATTTATTGAATATGGACACTTGTAGGACTATTCAGAAAAGTTTTTCTCTGTTCTGCAAAGAGCTCAGACTATTCACAATCTTAATAAACATGAAGCTGTTGTGATCAACACACATCTGGCTCTGTGCAAACAACAAACACAAATTGACATTATTTGATGAATCATTAATTCATTTCGGTTGAATTTAATTTTTTTTTCCTTCTCTCCTCATGTCCTTTTTTATGACCTCATGTAAGGTATTTGCCCTTCAGTAATATATAATTTGGATTTGTGGAAGGTTTTTCAATATGAGTATAGTTCTTATCTCATGAGTATATATATAGTTTTTTCTGCTGTGAAATACGTATGACCCATGAAATTGTAGAATATCTAAAAAATTTTCTAAATTATAATACTCTGTTAAATTAAATAAATAAATTCAACATTGAGTTCTTTTGAGTTCGTCTCTATTGGAAATTACTGGACTTATATACCAAGTATTCTACATTATATATATATACTAGCAGTATAGCCCGGCATTGCTCGGGTGTAATGAAAGCTTTAAAACTAATCCATGGTCCTGGAGCTCAGACTCTTTGGACATTGGCATGAAAGACTAAAAAGCAATAGTTGTTTCCAGTTAAAGCGAAATTGTAGACTGAAAGAAAAATGAATGGATGTAAGTCAAATTTTGATTTCCTGGTATCGATATCAAATAAGTTTTTTTTGTCGTAAACTAAATTTTGAAGGCTAAATAAGTCCTCTGAGTAAATGGTAACATGACTGAGACTAAGAAACTACAATTATACTTACTTAGAGCCAAACCCGAAGCAAAAACTAAAATAAATGGGCTGAAAAAAATACAGACATAAAGGCAGATAAACAGACACACACACAAACATCTTGCCTTTTATATGTATATATTATCAATTTTCTGCACTACTGTAAGAACTGCAACCTTAAAACTTCTGAATATCGTTTCTTATGTCTTTGTCTATAAGAAACCGATTTTCTTGAAAATTTACACAGTTGTACTCTAAGCATCTGTGAGTGTTCTTAGCTAGGTTTTGTGTCAAGGTACCCCCAATAAATATTGAAAATCGATAATCGAAAAAATCGGGTTATAGAAGGAGTGGTCCAATTTTAATCAAAATTGATACACTCATTGACAAGAGTCTGAGCTCCAGGACCATGGATTAGTTTTAAAGCTTTCATTACACTCGAGCAATGCCGGGCTATACTACTAGTATATATATATATATATGAAGATTACATTGTGCATAAAGCTCAAAGTTGTGCTACCATTGAGGAACAAAATGCGTGCATTGTGGTGCAGTGGATATTGGCTTGGAACAACAAACTGGGGAGCTGAGTTTGAATTCCAGTTGAATTCCTTGCATTCGATTACACGCAAATACCCTTGGGAAAGGTATTAATCTGTCTCTTCCTTCCAGTTATAGGTTAAATAATAGGACAGATTGGGTTATATAGCCTTAGCTGGCAGCCAGTCTACCACAGAAAGCAATAACAACCTACTACAGGATAATCGTCTACCCAGTCAGTCATGTCCTTTCGAGATATGATCGCCCAACGAATGTATCACATATGTCACTTAACTGACTGAATAGTAGTGCAAATTTTATCTCAGTCATTATACATCAAGCACTGTTTTATTAACACCAGCACTCAATGTGCAATAACTTATATTTATTGATAATGCAAGGAATTCCAGTTGAATTTCTTGCATTCACTTAAGTGCAAATACCCTTGGGAAAGGTATTAATCCGTCTCTTCCTTCCAGTTATGGGTTAAATAGCAGGACAGATTGGATTCTATAGCCTTGGTCGGCAACCAGTCTACTGCAGAAAGCAATGGCAACCTACTGCGGGATAATCTTCTGCCCAGTCAGTCATGTCTCTTTCGAGACATGATTGCCCAAGCATGTATCACGTATGGTATTTAACTGACTGATAGATATACCTACATATATTTCTAAAGAGTTAATGAATATATTTATAATCTAACTTCTTTATTACTTTGAAAGTTATTTATAGTGGATACCAGTGTTTGCAATAGAGATATCATTTCAAATCTCATTTTATTCTAATTATCAATAAATAATGTTTAAATTTTTATAAAAACAGAGTATCTGTTTCAAACTCCTGTATTTCTTAAAAATAAAAAATATAAAAATTATCATTTGAAATACACACACACACACACACATACACACACATATGGAGCTATGATATATATATATATATATATATATATAGTTAATGTTTTAAATACACACGGAAACGTACCAATTTCTATCTGCAATATACTCATAAAATGTAATATATTCATCTAACAGTAGAAAATATTTAAGAATGATTGATGCCTTAATAATAAACAGAAAAAAAACAAGTTTTAATATTAGTTATGAACATGGCCATAATGTGTTGATTGGGTTTGGGAATCAGAATATTTCTATTGTGAAAAAAAAAATTACCATCACACTCTACATATTAAGACAAACAAAAACATCCTCAATGATGGCTAATATATTAGCTGAAAACACTAAAATCTGAAGATCATTTGGACAGTTTTTGCAACCTTTTTTTCCAAGAAAAGAAATCTCTTGTGTGCATGCAGGAAAAACATAACAAAAAGCTTAATCTCTTTACCTTGCCAGTCATCTTTAATGAGACCTGAATAAAAGAGGGATTACTGCACAAATACACAATTTTATATCTATATATACATGTATATATATATCTGGGCTAGAAGCAATTGGATGTCTAACTGAACTGATGAGCTGTGATACAGCAAAACAGGACTATCTGCAGATGACTATATCATTTCTGAAGAAGTGAGAATTTTCTTGCTGAAGTGGTTATTCAATGAAATTAAATTTTAACATTTTTAGACTTACTTTATATATATATATATATTAGGAAATAGATTAAATCTGGCATATTTTTTAATTTATTTGTTCAGACATTATTTTTAATGGATACTCATATTTGAGTAAATGGTCTCTTTTTATTATTAAACACTATTTATTTATTTGCATCTACTGACCTGAATATTCAAAAATCTTGTTAGAAAAATATGCACAGAGGTTGAAAAATGTGAGAATGAAATCTGAAAATACATTAGAATAAAAAAAAGTTGTCTTTCAAAAGCTAAATAAAGTATTAAAAAACAAGAAAATCTTATTAGAAACAAAGTGGGCTTAATATGTATGTAATATTGATTCTGCTATATGGTGGTGAATGTTGGACATTATCCACAAAGATGAAGAAGAGACTTGAGGCAGAGAAAGAAATGTGATTCTACAGAAGGATACTAAGAATACTATGGACGGAACATATAAACAATGAGGAAGTTTTAGGAAAAATGCAAATGAAAAAGACAATTATACTTAGCATCATAATGAGGAAAGAGTGCTTGGGAAATATCACACGATATGTTAAAGACTGGAAGGACAGAGCACAATAGCAATTAACCTATCTAATAAACTTATATAAATGGCTGAGAGAACAGAGGTTAGGAGATATAGCAAAAAGACAAACTTTAAGAAGACCTACACAGAACAGAACATTTTAGTGAGCCATGATTGTCAAAATCCTTGTTGTATCGCCAAGGTGGTAGTACAATACCAGATGATGTGTGCTGAAGTATCTACAGCACAATATCTGTACTAATGGATATTAAGTACAAACAAGACAAACACAGATAAGACAGAACAACAATAATTAGAAAGAGAGAAGAAATTAAGTTGTTAGAGTCACAGAGAGCACAGTCTGATAATAATTGTCAGTGACACTCCGAATTCCTGACTGCTATTAATCTTTATTTCTATAGCTATTTCGATCCACAGACCATTTCATCTTTGAGAGTGCTAGAGGGGTGTCAGCTAGTTTACAACAATTCTGAAAGCATACTACATATGGAGGAGAGGGAAGGAGGAGGAGGAAGAAGAAGAAGTTGATTAGGATAGCGTAAGGCAAGAGGGACAGATGAAAACAGCACATAACCTACCTTATTTAATGAGCTTGTGTAAATGTTTGGTAGAGGAGATGCACAAAAATAAAAACTTCAGTAAAACCTACAAAGGACAAGACATTTTGGAGAGCCATGATTGCCCATGTCCTGAAGGGAGATGGCATTTAGAAGAAGATTAATAAAAAAAGAAAGTTCCAATGCATTCACTTTCATGTAGTAAATGATTTTATTTGTGGAGTACCTATCAAGGGGCCATTTATATCACACTCTGGTTTGCCTATTGCAATATTCATTACTGTCTATGTTAGTTCTAATTTTAGATTTTTGTCAGTTCCTGACATTGTCTGACCTTCAAGAATTTAGCATATGGTTATAATTGATCAGTGCCAAAAAATAATGTTATTTAATCTATTCCAATGAAAACCTGACCAGTGGGGTTTCTTTTTGTCAATTATATAGAAAGATTGAATATTTGCCACCACCAAGTAATAAGGTACACTTCAGTTCAATAATTTTCAGTATGTTATGCAATTATTATGGTTTTATTGGAAAAATTGTCCCAGGAAAATACAAGTCTTAAAAATTTGCCTGGACAAAAAAGAATTGGTAAAAGGATATTTTTCATGAGTCAGTCAGTCAGTTAAGTGCCTTACATGATACACGCTTGGGTGATCATGTCTCGAAAGAGACATGACTGACTGGGCAGAAGATTATCCCGCAGTAGGTTGCCATTGCTTTCTGCAGTAGACTGGTTGCCGACCAAGGCTATAGAACCCAATCTGTCCTGTTATTTAACCCATAACTGGAAGGAATAGACGGATTAATACCTTTCCCAAGGGTATTTGTGCGTAAGTGAATGCAATGAATTCGGCTGGAATTCGAACTCGGCTCCCCGATTTCTCGTTCTGAGCCGATATCCAATGCACCACACGCACATCCAGTTTCATGAGTACCAAGTGAAAAAGAAATGATTATTAGTTATTGTTATAAATTAAGAAAGAGTTACAAAATAGATTTAATATTTCCTTGGTTGTGGTTTGAATAATGGTCATGTCACTGATAGCAATGATAGGACCTAAAGGTGGGGCTGGCTAGGATCTCCAACAGGACTCTTCTTCTTTACTCTGCATTCCATAAGAAGGAAGTTCCACTCAGACAGCCTTTTCCCAAGAACAGCTACTTTGTGGAACAGACTTCCACATGAACACTTTTCCGATCACTACAGAAATAACCTCTTGAAGTCAAATCTTAATCATTATCCTTTGTATACTCATAATATTCACTTCCTACAACTTCTTTCTTCATATCACAAACCACATCCAGTAACTTTCTACCTTGAGTGACTCTTGAGCTTTGTATTGTGAGAGCTCTAGTATAAAAAAAGATGCTCTTGGGAAAGCACTGAAAATGATCATGTGAATATGTGAATACTTGATGAGAGGCATGAGTGCCCATAACACATCACTCTATAAATTCCAGGCTTAACTAATAAAACAACTTTTAGGCAAAATTCAACTTTATTTATCAACATATTCTCCTTCTAGATTGATTCACTGATTCCAATGCTTCTCTCACAATTTTTAAGCCCTTTTTTGTAAAATGATTTGTCTTTGCCTTCAAATATGCCTTGGTTTCTGATATCACTTCTTTCCCTGGAGCATTCTTTTGAGGTCTGCAAACAGCCAGTAGTTTCTGATAGCCAGATCTAGAGAATAGGGTGGATGCAGAAGTAATTTGAAGTGCAATTCATCTAGTTTTACCATTGTTGTGATTGACTTGCGACACAGTACATTGTGTTGGTGAAAGATCACTTTTTTCTTCTTCATTTGTGACTGTTTTTGGGCAATTTCTTCCTTCAAATGAACCAATAATGCTATATAATATTTGCTATTGATGGTTCTTTCTTTCTTAAAGTAATCTATGAACAAAATACCTTGCGCATCTCAAAATACAGAGGCTAAAACCTTGCCTGCTGATGTTTGCGTCTTTGGTCGCCTTGGTTAACGGCTTTCACCTGCTGCTGTCCACTCAGCTGACTGTCAATTTGACTCTGGAGTGAAGTGGTGGATCCATGTTTCATCCATTGTCACATATTTATGCAAAAACTCCTTGTTGCATTGAAACAGTTGCAAACAACACAATGAATTGTCAACGCATTGTTGTGTTTGATTGACTGTGAGCAAATGCGGCACCCAATTTGAGCACATTAACAAATGTTCATGCAAAATGGTGAATGCACTGCCTTCTGATATGTTCAACTTCTCTGCTATCTCATATAACTTCAATTTGCAATCAGCCAAAACGAGTTTGTGGAATTTTTTGGCGTTTTCCAGGATAACTGCCGATTGTGGACAACCTGAGCGTTCTGCATTATTTGTGTCTATATGTCCGTGTTTAAAGTCAGCATACTACTTCTTAACCATTGTTTCCAGTGGAGCAGAGTTCAAATAACACTTATCAAGCCATTGCTTTGCTCGAACAGTATTTCTTCCCATCAGAAAGCAATGCTTTATCAACACATGAAATTCAGATTTTTCTATTGTTTTGAAAATTTGCAACAGTAGATTCACTTAACTGCAATTTGTAGACTAATAATCCGATTGGGCCCAAATTTTTTCACATGCTATTTGAGGTTAATATTTTATAAAAATCATATGTATTTTTTGATTAGTGGCACCATCTATATGTCAGGTCCAAGATTTATAAAGTGATGTGTTATTCCTGCTGCAAGTAAATGATTCTCATTGGTTTGTGTTGACATTCCTGGTGACATATTTCTACTTATATTTTCTGGGGATACTGATGCACAACAGTGTTTTAATTTTGGCAAAAGTCTGTATTGTGTTGCCATCCAGAATTTAGATTATGAGTGTATAAATATTCATTTAATCATTGTTGGCAACATTGAAGCACCAGAAATCCTTTAAAATGATCATACAACCTCTGAAACTTTTACAGTCCAAACTCGTCTCAAATAGATTTAATTGAACAGAAGACGCATGTGTGCATCTCCAAATGATAACATCTGCTTACATTAGACATTTTCACCACATTGAATCTTGTCAAATGTGTCACCATCTAAAACTCAGATGCACTGATATGGATGTTATATTTTTCAGATTACCATTTCCTAATGATAATCACAGGCAGTGCAATACTTGAAAGGCTCTTTTTCCTTCCCTTTTGACTTTTGGAGTGGAAGCACACATTTCTTTTTGCTTCAATAGACACAAGGTATATAAATGCTTTAAAGACACAGACTGAGGATTGTATTGAACTGTTCATAACTTCAACTTTTTTCTTTATTTATCTTTCAGTAATATGTCTTGTTAATATATTGATTAATTGTTCTTTCTTTGATCACCATGTTTTCGGTTCTTTTTTTTATCTGGTTTCACATGAATCCACCAAATATTGTTTGCAAGACAAATGTACTAGCAGTCATAAAATGATAATGTTTTTTATTCCCACAACATGTCATAAGATAGCTGAATGGTTTGAAAATGTTATCCAAAGATCTGCTGCCCACTGGCAAACACATATTGTATCTCAGTCAAAATTGGCAATGTCTTCCAGTGTGTTGCAATTTCATTTTCTGTCAAGTGTATTTACTGCCTTCATTTTGCAATCATATAAGACCATGATTTGGCAAGGAATAATTTTGAGGAAAAATAACAAATATTCTTTAGTGCATCGCCCACACTTCATCAAGATTTTCATGATAGATTATCGGATAAAGATAACTTATTACCCTGAAGGTTACAATAAAACAAAGACAAATGAGGCAATATCCAAATGTTTGTAGAATTTGAACAGGAAGATCAAATTGAAAGTAATATAGACAGTAGCATAGCTAGAATAAGTTGTTGCCCTGAGCAACACTTTTATGGGGCAGTACTTTTGAGTCTGCTGTATAAGCTGTATTGATTTATAAGTGATTTTAATGTCAGAACACTACTCACAGTTGAAGGACCATTTTGATTTTGAGTAAGTTAAACTAAGACATATGTATTTATGTGATTATCATCTTGGCTGAATAACAAATACTATCCAGTGATGTATTCAGGGCTGTTTTATTACTGTTGATGATATGAAATCTGTGAATGACCGCCTGGTGCATTCTTTTAATGGTGCAGCACTGCTGTGTGTGGGAGACACATCTTGGCTGTTATCATATAAATTTCAGTTATTTTCCTTTACAAAAGTTCATTTGAGGGTCTGTGTTGGTCTATTTTTCATCTTTTAGGCTTGTTTATATATATATATATATATATATATATATATTTTTTGTTTTTCTTTAATCCGAAGTGGAAGAGTAGGAAGGTAAATTCCAAGAACCTGATCTTAATCAATATTAAAAATTTTTAACATTAAAAAGTGATGCAGGCAGAGGGCTCAATGTATTAAGAATACAGAGCCAATATAAATTAGAGAAAATTTTCAAAATTCAAAGGTGTTGGATGTACATTTTGACATAGGATCTCTAATAGAGATTCTACGTCACATCAGCGACATTGTTTTTTCCAAATGGCGAAGGCCCTGAGGTAGAGTGTGGAGGGATTTTAGGTTAACAATGGTCACAAAGTAGAAAAGGACAGAGCTGGTAGTCGCGGGGTTACAGGGTGTTGAAACGGTATATAAAGTGGGAGTCACTCTGTCAATGTGCTATATGTTCTATTTTGGTGGGGGTTAGAGGAGAGGAGTGGCAGACTTAAGGGCTGTCTCAGGTAAAACACCCTGCCCAAGTGGTACACACCCTAGTTATGCCACTAAATACAGATTTTCATCTTCCAGCTAGTAATGGGATCTTAAAAACCTGCTAGAAAAATGTATGCTTCAAAGGAAATGGTGAAAACTGGGTGTTAGGCTAATTTTATTTTTTCTTGTCAAATTCCTGAAAATTTTGGGTTGTACTTTGTATTTTGGCAAGAAATTTTTAAGAATAAGTTTCAATGTTTATAAATTTATTTCTTTAACCCAGGGATCGGCAACTCATTTGACCCCGCAGGCTGGATCGTGTTATAATGCCGGATTGTGGGCCAGATGAAAGCCATTAATGAAAAATTAAGGAAAATTACATATGCAGACCCCTGTCAACCTAAATATTTAAAACCATAATGAAAACAAAAGAAAATCTAAAATTAAAAAACTCCTAACAAAAATTACTTTTCCTCAAGGAACATCAAAATACTTCAAAGTGAAAAAAATCAACCGAAGTGAAATGGATGAAATTATCATGTGTAGGCTTGAAACTGTTATTGAAAATTGTACCACAAACAAACCCACACACACATCAAATAAAAATAAAACACATATACCCATACATACGAGTACAAATAGTTGCAAATATATACACTTAAGTATGATAAGATAAGCACATGGCCCAGTGAAAGATTCCAGCAACTTACATAGGGTAGGTGGCAGGGGTAATTCTTGAAAAGCACAATCAGTCTTCAGATATTTTTCTTCATGCGACGAAGTACTGGTATAAAGTGAGCGAGTCATCTTTCCCACAACACTACAAAGAAGAATATTGAAAGATTTTCATGTGGGTCACCCAGTGATTACAAGGATGAAAAGCTTTATGCAAGATTAAGTATATTGGCTGAACGTGGATAAGGATATTGAAAATATGGTAAAATCTTGTAAAGGCTGTGCCTTGGCAGTGAAGGCACTGCCTATCAAATATAGTCCTTGATCTTGAATTCATGTAGATTTTGAAGGCCCACTAGATGGATCTTATAGTAGTAGATAGTTTTTCTAAGTAACCTGAAGTTCTTAGTTGTAGAAATCCCAATACAGAAGTGATAATCAATTTCTTACATGAACTGTCCTCCAGATTTGGGATAGTTGATTGTTTAGTGTAAAACAATTGGACACAATTTACACCCAGTGAACTTAAGGATTTTTGTGAGACTTTCTAGATCAATATATCATGAGTACTCCATATCACCCATGGTCCAATGGACCGGCCGAGCATTTTGTTGACACACTAAAAAGAACTTTGAAAAAAGCTAGGGGCACACCAACAGAAAAAGCCCTACAACAGTTTCTTCAGGTGTGTAGAATCACACACAATGACACCATCATCATTACACCCAGCCTAGGTAATTTTTGCACATAAATTCAGGTCTGTATCCAATAGGCTACTTCCCAAACAAACAAAACCAGGATGAACAAACACAGTACCTACCAAATGCTACCCATACAGAGAAGAAGTTTTTGTAGATGTACCATGATAATAAATGTTTCTGGGAAATGGGTACAAGTGACAAAAGAGTAGAAAATATGGTCTACATAATTAAAGGTCCCCAGTTCACACACAAAATATATTAAATCAAATTAGGAAATGTCTGTCAGACAATGCTGACAGCAGTCCTCCTGAAAAAGAAGTGATTGCTGTCATGTATGATACTTTTGACATACCAATACTGCAAGCAACCCTGGAACAGCGCTGTAGAAAAAAGAAAAAGGAAAATAACGAATTTTTTCGCTGTGAATCCAAAAAGGAAGAAATATTAATATTCCTGTGAAGTTAATACTTAGGAGGGAGTGTTATGGTGACTTACCCATATAACACATTGAACTCTTCCGAACTATATGTAAGCAGCAGTTCTACTTTGTAGAGATAGAGAGTGAGTGAGAGCAGAATCTATTCCAGCAGATAACTCTGACAGCCAAACTATTAGTCACACTAATGATCTCTCATTGGTATGTTTGTACTACTGTTTTTGTCAGATATATTTGTTTAACTCTTCTCTGTGTCTTTATTTTTGGCCCCAACAAGGCCACAACAACTTAATAACTCCAAAAGGAAAATTTGTGGACATATATTTAAATAAATTTTTGTCCTTGTTTTGGCATGAGGACTGCTCCTAAAGTTGTAAAAGTATAATTTGAGGCACTCTGTATATATATATATATATATATATGTGTGTGTGTGTGTGTGTATCTAAACATGTTTCATTAAAAATGACTGACAAAAATTATTTTATTAATTCTTGATTTAATTTTTCCAGAGGGAGAGATTTAATAGGTTGGTTAATAAAATTGAAAGAATAAAAAACCAACAAAATGAAACCAATATTATCAATAAAATGATATTTATTAAATAATTATTAAATTCTCTTCATGTGAATAAACTTGTGATTTTACATATCAAAATCCATTTGTCTTTCTGATGACTGAAGTATCATGTATATAGAGATAAGTGGTCGGTGAGCAGGTCAGAAAGTTCATATGCACGTATTTGCTAGTTTTTTTCACACTTACTCATTAAATCTCTTTTGTTTTAGGAATCATTCACCTTTCAATGGCCTGAAAATTTTTTTTACACTGACTTGCAAAATTTGATTTCATCTTTATAGTTCAAAATTGTTTTCAGCAATTTTGATTCAATTTCTACAAGTTTACAAAAAGTATAGAACTAAATTTAGACAACAGTTCATTTTAATTTAACAACCAAAATTTATTCAAACAACTGGTACCGCAATGGAGACAGCACCGACATAGGCAACACTCACACTAGCATATCTAGAAGAAAACCTATACAGCCAAATAGGACACAAATATGGGGAAGACTCACTAAATCATGGAAGACTCACTAAATCATGGAAAAGGTATCTAGATGATTGTTTTATCTTTTGGAAATCAACATGGGGAGACATAAATAAACTACACAATCTACTACAAGACTTGCACTCCAAAATTAAGTTCACAATAGAATATAGCTATAATGAATTGCCATTTTTAGACATACTCATAAAAACCAAAAATAATTACATCATCACAAACATTTACCATAAACCTACAGACACCTAACAATACCTCCATTTGAAGAGTCACCACCCTAAATTTTGTCTAAAATCCTACTCCCTAGTACGACAAATTTGCACAATAGTAGTTGAAGAAACATGTCATAAAATATGCCTAGAAGAACTACAAAAACAATACAAATAGGAGGATACCCTGTTCCAGTAATAAACAAGGGTTTCCAACTGGCAGAATAAATACCATTAGAATCTCTTTGGAATAAAAAAAAAACATACATGAAAAAGAAGAAAGCATTCTTGCATACGTCTCCACACACAACAAAATCAACCCAGAATTATTTACAAAGAGAAAAAAATACACATGGAATTACTCACCAAAAATGATAAAATAAAAAAAAATCTAAAGACAACTAAAATAATTAAAAGCAAACACCAACCCCAAAATTTAAAAAACATACTAACCTCATCAAAATTCAAGAAACACATAATACAAGGTCACAAAATGTAACAAAAAAAGATGTGGGGTATGCAATATAATAATAAAAGGAAACCACTTCAAGTTTGAAAACACATCTACATTCGAAATAAAAACAAATCTGAGCTGCAACTCTAAAAACATAATTTATCTTCTAAAATGTGATGAATGTGTAAAAATATATGTGGGGGCAACACAAGGTCTGAATAAAAAAGTAGCCCTGCACAGAAGTATCATTAAACTAGCCAATAACAAGAAACTGTATGTTTCCCAACATTCACATGAATGTAGTGGAGATAAATTCCGAGTAATGCCTATCTACCAAAATGCAAATTATAACACGCTCATGATACAAGAAGAAATATTTATAAAAAATACAAGACTTCACTCAACAATACAACATGAAAAAACTAAGACACACACAGACACACTAAATTCAAACACACTAAAAAAAAAATTTCACAAACCATTGCAAAGAATAATATTCCAAAAACAACAAAAAGAACTAGATGGCTCATCAATAGAATTTAATCAAAATCGCTGAAAACAATTTTGAACTATAAAGATGGAATCCAAGTTTGCAAATCATTATTAAAACATTTTTTCTGGTTAATGAAAGGTGAATGATCCCCAATAATGGAAGAGATTTAATGAGTAAGTGTGAAAAAACTAACAAACACACACACATATGAACTTTCTGACCTGCTCACTGACCCCTTATCTCTATATACACAATATTTCAGCCATCAGAAAGACAAATGGATCTTGATATGTAAAGTCACAAGTTTATTTGCCTGAAGAGAGTCAACTTAGGACTCGAAACACTTGTTGTGGCACAAATACCATTACAAACACATAATATATCATACAAAAAAGCAAATAATATTAATAATAATAATAACGATAGATCTACACTTTAGACAAAATGTTCACGGCTTCTCGCACTTTTTTCTTCTATATCTATTTCTCTCATTGGAACAACACCTTTTTTTCTGTTTTTTAAAAAAAAATATATATATATATATACAGTCATCTATATACAAGCCTGTTTTGATGTATCACAGCTCATCAGTGTGACTAGACATCTGCTTGCTTACAGATGGGATTGAAACTCAGCTGATTTGGTATCAGTTGGAGAGTCTACCCCTAAACTGTCAGGGTATTTATATATGAAGTTAAATAAAGAAGACAAGATGAAAACTATGTGTGTGGGGTGGGTGGGTGAATAGAATAATTAAGGAACAGGTAGGAAAAAGTGTCATAGTGTCTTTAATTTAACATGATTCACTTTAACAAGCTTCTTCAGAGAATTTTTTAAAGACTTTAACAAGCCTCTTCAGAGATTTTTTCATCTTTAAAAAAATCTCTGAAGAAACTTCTTAAAGTGAAACGTTGAATTAAAGACACTTTTTTCTACCAGTTCTTTACTTATTCTATTCATCTTGTTGGATTTCAGTCCATATATTCAACTCATATATATATATATATATATATATATATATATGTATGTATGTTTCTTATATATATATATATATATTTCTTTTGTGTCTTCTTTATTTACCCATACTGTTCTTTTTCTCAGATTATAACTGAGTATACTTTTGCACATATGTGTGTGTGTGGTGTGTGTCTATGTGTAGTGGAAGCATGGTGGAGTAATGGATAGCAGATTGGATTGAGGAATCAGAAAGCTGAGTTTGAATTCCAGTTGAGTTCATTACATCTACTTAAGTGCTAATACCTTTGGGAAAGGTATGAATCTATCTCTTCTCCCACCCACAACACTATGAATAAATAGCAGGGCATTCTGGTTCAGTCCTATAGCTTTGGGTGGGAACTTGTCTAGGAGAAGGAAAAGCTCTAAATTAAAAACCAGCTCGGAGAATTTGGGCTCTGTCAAGCTATTTTGCACTTGAAGCACTACTGCAGCTATATTACATATTATGCTCTTACAATCCTAATGGGTTTACAAGTTTTGTGATCAAGAAGATCTTTCGTATTTTATACTTACGTACATTTCACAGTTAATCCAAATGAAATATAAACATTTATAGATTCTTTTCTTAAATACTAACTTCACTTCTTTAGTTTAAATAATAACGCCACGTCTACTTTTATCTTTTTTTTTCTTTCTGTTGAGTACTCAATGGGGAAAATAGTTGAGCAGATTTCACTTGAGTTGAACATATGCAAATTTGAGTTTTTTAGTTTTTTGGAATGATTGTTCCTTTTAGATAGGTTTGCATAAAAAGGAAAAACTACATACATTTGATTCTGTTGTTTTACAATAAGTGGCTAGTCCTTGTAACTGACTTTACATTTAAGTGAAATTCACTGTGTCTATTTTATTGGGATTAAAACTGTTAAATATTTCAAAAGCAATTAACTTCCTTGCATACAGCATATCTGGGGTTTTTTTCTGAGAAATCTATGGAAGTCGTATATAAATGCATGTATGTGTCTTAAACATAATATTAAAATTGGTGGACAATTTCCTCAGAAATGAAGAAGAGACTTGAAATAAAAGAAAAGTGGTTATACAGAAAGTTTCTGAGAAAAAGAAAACAAAAAGGAAACTTATGCTGAACATCAGGAAGTGACAGTAGAAATTTCAAGGTCACATAATATGGAAAGAAGGGTTGGAGAATTTGATATTCACAGGACAGATTGAAGTGAAGATGGACAGTGGAAAACTATGCATAATATACTTAGTGAGCTTGAGAAAATGTATGACAGTACAGGATTTATGAGAAATAAAAAAAAACAAAATTTCTTAAGAGCTATAAGGTACAGGAAATTGGGAGAGCCATGATCGCCTACATCTTGAAGGGACAGTACATAAAAGAAGATTAAAACAAGTGTAAATAAAATTGTAAAACATTTTAAATGTATGTCTGGGACAATGAGTTATCATTATTTAAACTATTTACATATGAATTCTCTCCTCATCTTTGTTGTTGTTATCACAATGTTTTGACCATTGTACCCTCTGGCCTTCATCAACCTGGATAACCTATGAGAAATTCCAAACTGAAACTTCTATTTAGTCTATGGGGATAGACTGTTCTCATTCTACTGCCCATATATTGTTCGATTCTTATTTTTAGTACTGCTCAGTTACTGCTCACCCTGTTTCTACTGAGCCTAAGTAAACATTGCCTGACCAAGGGATTGAACTCACAATTACTACATCACTAAATTGACAAACCAATGTTTTAATCCACTAGGTGATGGTATCATTCAGTCGATCAATATACACCTGATGAAAACCAGAGGGCACAACAGCTGAAATGTTGTGATAGAAAAAAAAAATATAGAGACACTAGTCTGCATGTAAATAATTTTAAATGCAATTAACTTTGTCGGATGTATCATATCTTTGTTTTAGCTTTCTTATAAATGTAATCCTCTTCAAATGATTAAAGCTAGAGAACAGCAAAATGTTTAATAGTTTTTTAATATAAACTAAACATATATATATATATATATTGATTGTTTAATTACTTAGTTTTTGGTTATAATAAAATTAGACCAGTGCACATTTGTATTAAAAAGTGTTCAATACAATTATATCATAGAACTTTTGAATATTCTTCCTTTGTAAATGAGTTATAATACAACCTAGGTTTCTACCATGTGGTGTCATTGGGCAATTTGCAATAACTGAAGACACCACATGGTAGAAACCTAGGTCGCATAATAACGCGTTCACAGATGAATATCTATATATATATATATATATATATATATCAAGCACACATAGAAACACACATGCACATATGCACACACGCACACACACACGCGCACTGTGAACCAATGAAAAGTGCATATATAAAAGAAAAATCAAGAAAAATAAACAGTGAATTGCTGATACTCTCTGACTAGTGGATGGATTGATTGCTGATGAGTCCATTTATGGAACTCTGGAGTCAGGATGCTGAAGGTAACATCAATCAATTAAGTGACAAACTTCATTTTTGTATTAACTATATATATATATATATATATACACACATGCACACACACACACACACACACACACACATATATATATATATATATATATATATATAAATGAAAGTTATATATATATATATATATATAACTTTCATTTTATAAAGAAAAATAGCTTTATCAGAAAGCTAGAAAACATGCTGTATTGCATTTAATTTGTTTAACAATTTTATTGTATATATATACATATATTGTTTAAGTACTTTCAACTATCTCAGTCCTTATCAAGAATTGGGTGCTGTCAGTATGGTAGGCAAGATTTTACTCACTACATTTCTATTTCAGTCTAGTTTTGTATAACTAGTTTGCACATTACATCACTTAGAATTAATTTAAATTCCAGCATTCCCCTCTCACACAAAGAAAATAATGCCACAGTTAGCCATCAAGATCTTGTCTATAACACTGATACCACTCAGTTCTTGTTAATGACTGAGAAAATTGAAAGTATTTGAATAAAAACAGAAAAAAATATGACGTTTAGAGTGTTTATCCACAATTTTGACTACAGCATCTTATTCAAAAATTGGGAAAGAATAATGAAATTTATTAAACAGAAAGATCTTATTAGTTGAATTTACAGAACTTGTTCACACACACACACACACACACACACACACACAGACACACGGGCACACACACACACATTATAATTTTATAATAATAATTTTTTAATATAATTATTATAATAAAAAAGAAGAAACAACCTCTTAATAATATTAATCATGAACATTGTCAAAATGTGTTGATTGTGCTTAGGATTTGAAACATTTTTATTTCCATAAAATAGACTACATATTAAGACAAACAAAAATATCTTTCATAATGGCTAATTGATTAGCTGAAAGCACTCAGATCCAAAGATCATTTGGACAGTTTTTACAAACTCTAAAATGTCCGAAAGAGAAATCTCTTATGTACATGCAAGAAAAATGTAATATAACACTTAATTACAGTGCTTTAGTTTGTGATCTTCAATAAAACCTGTACACACGCACACACACACACACACACACACACACACACACACACACACACACATATATTGGTCATTCATAAATCTAAAAAAATGGCTTGGAGGTAAATCCCAAAGAATCCTATTAATATTAAATATTAACACTGATCCAGCCAGAGGGTTTATTTATGAGTCAGAATCAAATACAGATGAAATATAAATTGCAGTCTGATAGAATGATAGGAGGAAGAACAAAAAAGAAATGTTTATCAATCTAACATGTTTCACTTTTATTAAAGATGTCTTAGGGAATGAGATATAAAAAAAAGAAGAAAAATTTTGGTATTTTTACTTTTGTGTTGTTCAATTTTCATTGGTTACTCAGGCTTCACAGACATTTAACATGTTAAACAATGTTATTATAATTTATGGTGTTCTGAATTCAAGGATAGATGAGGTGTCCTTTCGAAACATTGTAAAACATTTTAGATTGATAAATGTTTTCTATTTGTTCTTTAGCCTATATATATATATATATATATATATATATATATATTAAGCATTGGGAGTGGTCTACTGTTAATTGTTTTTGATTGCTTTATTTGTGTTGATTTCTTTTAATGTATTATTTATTATTTTTGGTTGGTTGATTTTCTTTTTATTGTGCAGGTGTTTGATTTCTTTTTATTACCTTTTGATGTACACATGAATAAATGTCTGCTTAATTGCTTTATACTGAATGGGTACCTGCTTAATTGCTTTTTAGTTGGTTTGTTCTAGTCATTTACTTTGAATTTTTTATTTTGTTGACCTCTTTTTATTGTGTTGGTGTGACCTTTTTCTCACCATGTTGGTGCATATAATCGCTTAAAAGATTTTTTTTGGTCATTGTTGAGTGTTTGGGTTCTTGTGTCCTTGTCTCTATATGTGTACCTGGCCTTTATGTGCAATTTTTTTTGTCTGGTGATTGTTATATTTTTCTGTTTTTTGTCATGATTGAGTAACCTGCTCAGTTAAGTGACAAACTATTCTGCATTAATCACACACACACACACACACACACACATATATATGACAAAATACAGTTTTACGGTATGCTATATTTATATGGCTAAAGTGCTGTGTTATTTCATTGTTTATGTCCTGTTCTCAATGCAACTGTAGCTGATTTTTACTATATTTTTGTTGAATATCTTGTAGAGAGTGCCTGATGGGATGAAGTATTTGTGAATGATTTTAATGAATATTTTTCATACATTTGTAAGAGAAAATGTAAACTCAAATAGGTGCAAAAAGTTTTGCTTCCTGGAGGTTAGCATCAGCCATGCTAATGGTAAGCAAAAAAAATTCTCTATGGCTATTAAATAAAAACTGTTTTGTTTTGCTGGCATTAAAATTCAAAAGCCACTCCTGGTCCCATTTAACTACTGATTTCAGGTCCTGATTGAGATTTTTTGAGAGCAGTTGCAGTTTTTCTTTGTCATTCCTGTTAGATTATTTACTAAGACAGGAGTAAATAGTTGGGTTATCAGCATAAATATCTAGTTGGGAAGTAATGGCATCAGGAAGGTACGATGAAGATACAAAACAATGTAAGTCCAAGAATAAAGCCTTGTTGAATCTCCACATTAATAGGAAATGACCTAGAATTATGTTTGTTCAACACTAGCTTCATTGCACAATTTGTTAGGAATATTGAAATTCATGCAGATATTCATCCAGAGACACTGTAGCCCTTGAGCTTGTGGAGAAGGCCAGCATATCAAACTCTGTTGAGATATCTAAAGGCACAGCTGAAGCTTTGCTGTTTTTACCTAAAACCTGATAAACAAATTGAGTGATATCTGTTAACACATTCATATTAGATCTGAAGAAACAGAATACTTAAGCAATTTGGCATTGATTAGAGCCTATAGTCAATTAAGTGCCATACATGATACACGCTTTGGGCGATCAGATCTCAAGCGAGACATGACTGACTGGGTAGAAGATTATCCTGCAGTAGGTTGCCATTGCTTTCTGCAGTAGACTGGTTGCCAGCCAGACTATAGAACCAAATCTGTCCTATCATTTGACTCATAACTGGAAGGAAGAGAGGGATTAATACCTTACCCAAGGGTATTTGTGCATAAGTGAATGCAAGGAATTCAACTGGAATTTGAACTAAGCTCCCCGATTTGTCATTCTAAACTGATATCCACTGCACTACAATGCATATAAGAGATTAATAGAAGAATAATTTGAGGAGTTAGATGGTTCTTTAGAGTTCTTAAAGACATGAACTACAGAGAAGGATTTCTTACAAACTGGAAAAGAAGAAGCAGCAAAGCTTTTATTATAGAAAACAGGAGCCAGTTCAGGCACATAGTTCTTTAATCCACATATATATAAACCAATAAATTGTAAGTGCAAATTCTACTCCAGCAGCTTCTTTTCTTGCACTTCCCGCCTGTGAACTTCCCTTCCACTTACTTGCTTTCCCGACAGCTACAATCTTCAAGAATTCAAATGTAAAGTCAATAGTCATCTCCTATCTGTAAAAACAAAATAAATACAACCTCTTATTTATTGGCCAAAAAGAAGCAAGGAAAAAAACCTTAAAAGTTGATGCAATCCTATTTTTCATAAACACATAAATACATGCGAGCTTTTTCTTTGCTCTTCAGAAAGTTCAAGTGACTCGCATTTTCTTACTTTCTCACCTTCTCTTTCATGCCTCATTCATTAATTCTCCTTCTTCCTCATGTATGATCAACAAAGAAAGAAAGAACATCATGAAGAGCTATTAGTCACCTGACCAGAACTAAACTGAGAACTTAAAAACTCATTCAAGGAGAAAGATAAATATAATTTCAGAAGCGATGCATTTTAAATCAACTGATATGATATCAATTTCGAAGAAAAGACATTTTCTCTCATTAAAATAAATTCAACATTTATATCCACAAACTAGAGACCTTTTTAATCTTCTTCATCATGTTCTTTATCAACAAGAACTACTTTCAATGTTGCTAGCTCCTATCCATGTACAGTACGAAACAACCAGTTATGCAAGTAGTGAGCCAAATTCTACACGATTTCCTTCAATGGTGAAGATGGCTTCAGAACAATTATTGATCCTGTACAGAGCTCACGGACAAACTTATTCACACAGCAACATAACACACCATGTGAAATATTTTGCCAAATGAAAAAATATAACTTTCATGCAACAAGTTTGAAACACAGCTTATTTTCTTCAATAATGCTAGCCACATCTCTAAGAAATTATGCAGATTGCATGAGATTATACAACTTAAACTCAGGCTTAACAGAAAAAGATTTGATATAGCCCAACATCAACTCACTGATATCTCAAAGTTTAACAAGAACAACTAAGATATCTGCAAATACAATTTATTGATACTGGAGATAGATGTATCTCCAAGAAAAATTGAAAATCAGTTCAGATATCTTCAAAAGTATTTACAAAACATGCATCAACACTCAGTATCAATTTTACCAGCATCAGCTCAACAACTTAACAGATCAAAGCTTTTCCTAGCTGTTAATATTTTTTGTCACCAAGTTAATTTATAGGGGATACCTTATTTATTATTTTTCTGGTTGTAGGTTGACGGAATTTGGCCTTGTGGCATATAGCCCACTATAAGTCATAAAATGATTATAAAATCAAGTAAAGCAAATTGAGTTGGAAATAACATTTTTATATAAACACATATCAATTAATGTTTTACAATTAAAGCAATACTTGAATATAGGTCCAACAGAGGTTAAAATGTTCATGGCAAATAATAAGCTGAAAGAGATAAAAGGCTTAGGAATGTGGGGAGCATGTAAAATGAGGAATGTCTTTGATGTATTCGCTCCTTAGATCAGTAAGTAGTTTTGAGACAGGGAAGAAGGTAAGGAGAGGTGAAGGGAGGCGAACGTAGCCTCTTGACTTAAGTCAAGGGGATATTGATTACACTCTTCTCCTTAGTTTCTGCTCGTCTGATGGGGTCTGCTTGTTTCTGCTTTTTGGATCAAAAGCAACGTGTTTGGGATTTCACACTTGTATTTGATTCTGGGCTTCCCATTGGCTGATAAATAAAATTTGCGTAGGCTCGCGAAATAGAAATTTAATATTTGATTAATTTTTATTTTTCAACTGGAACATCTGTGTGAGCCAGGATGCGCACCATTGAGTTTTGGTCATTTGCTTTTTGGTTGTGAGGGCGAAAACATCCAATCCATCGCTATTGTTCTGTATCACCACAAATTCAAACACCAAACAAATGGGCCTACCAAACAAAAATCAGCTCAACATGGAGCATTGGAAAACAGTCACAAGATTTTAACAGCCATACCAACCGTTGGAATCTCTATTTTGTTCTTTGTTTTTTGCAACATGAAAAAGATACTACCAAAATATTTTTCAGAATGTGCTACATTCTAACTCACTAGAAAATACATAGCACCCTGATGATGCAGTAGTTCAAACAAGTACATTTTCATCACCATGTCTAATCACTCAAATCTCAACTACAGCATTTGACTGTTTATTTTCAGCCTATATGGGACAGAACTGAACTTTCTAAACAAACTCATTCAATGCGATATTTATGTGAACTCAAACTTAGTCACTTGACTAAGAAAAAGGCGCTAAAAATGCACGCAATCCTCACAACGGTGATAAAATTGTATGCATAATGATGGCCCTGTACACAAACAAAAAAACGATCCTGCTCTGAACAACAAATGATCACAACTAACAAACACAATGGCGACTGCAACTAACAAAAACAATAGTAAAATGCAACTACCAAATATCCACAAACTTCCTGATACTCGGAACATACAGAATATTCGATGAGACATATAAAAGCCATAAAATACTATGTCAATTTTGTGGAAGAGAAATTCTCTCATTAAATAAAACTGATATTAACAAAAGCAAATTTACCCTTTGTTTCATGCTTTACACAACCATAATGACTTGGATACGTACAAACGTGCATGAACATATTGGTACAAACAAAGAGAAAAAATTAAACCTGGTGATCTTGTGGTGATACCGAGCATAGCGAGGGACCAGCTGTTTGCACTCTCACGACCAGAAAGCAAATGACCAAAACTCGTCAGTGTGCATCCGGCTTCGCAGACCGACCCAGACAGACTCGAGAAAGACAAGAGTAATTAGTATCTCCCTTGACCAAGTCAAGCGGCTTACTATGCTCGCCTCCCTTCCCTATTTTTTTCTTTCTTCTCTGTCTCAAAGCTACTTACTGACCAAAGGAGCGGATACATCAAAGACATTCTTTACTTACAGCACTCCCACATACCTAAGTATTAATTCTCTTTTCAACATTTTATTGCCATGAACATTTAAACGTCCATTGGACCCATATCTAAAGGATTACTTTAATTGTAAAAACCTTAATTGATATATGTAAATATAAAATGTTATTTCTCAACTCAGTTTGCTTTTCTTGATTTATAATCTTTGTATGACTTATAGTGGGCTATCTACAATGAGGCCAAATTCCGTTAATCTTCAACAACAAACAACTACCCTTCAAAAGAAGAAACCCCCACTATAATCTATGACTACAAATGGGCATAATGCAATCATCAGATCTTTTCAACAATAACGAAAAACGAAAAAGTCTTAAATGTTGATATGTCTTTTTGTCATAAATCCATTCTGTCCGACTGTTAGAAAACTGAACTCTTAAACACGCATTTAAAGAAAAGTTTTATGCAGAACTTTTAAACATAAATGTTATTTCAAAACAACGAAATTGATGTTATGCTTCTCTTTAAATAAAGTGACACTTATTAATACAAGCTAGACCCTTTTATCTTTTGTTCAACCTTCTGATTCTTTCAAATGTGGGGGGCTCCATTATGTTTGATACAAGGCCATTTTGCAAGCATAGCTGATGCTTCCTACACATTGTTACCATATTGTGTTAAAAGCCTCTGATCAATTTCAGCCTGTAATACACTTTCCAACCAGAAAAATTAGATTGCTTGATAAACCTGTAGTGAGTACAAAATAAAAATAATTCTCTTTTCTTCCCTGTTTGCAAATCCACGAGCCAGTGTGAAAACATTAAACAACCAATGAAAAGAGATTGATTTACAGAAAACAAATTGAACTTTCACTAACCCATATCATATATCTTTCTTTCTGCCCCAAAATGAGTGTAAATTTAGAGCTGATCTTTACTAAACAAACTCTTAATTTTTTAAGCTCTTTATTACTATTTCTTTTTGAACATTTTCACAATTAATAATTCATACATACAATTTGATGTTATGCTGTTTGATAAATAAATTTTCATTTATTTAGACAAACAAAAGTTTTATTCTCTCAACCTTCTGATAAACTTAAATTGTGGGGAATTTTGGTTATGTTTGGCACAAGGGCAATTTAATAAACATGATCGAGCTCCCTACTTTAAATCTAAAAGTATGTTGTAGTGAATGAGTGAGTCATTTTTTACTTACCCTTATATATATATATATATATATATATATATATATATATATACTAACAGTATAGCCTGGCGCTGCTCAGGTGTAATAAAAGCTTTAAAACTAATACATGGTCCTGGTGCTCAGACTCTTTGGACGTTGGCACGAAAGACTAAAAAGCAATAGTTGTTTCCAGTTAAAGTGAAACCGTAGACTGAAAGAAAAATGAATGGATGTGAGTCAAATTTTGATTTCCTGGTATCGATATTAAATAAGTTTTTTTCGTCGTAAACTAAATTTTGAAGGCTAAATAAATCCTCTGAGTAAATGGTATCATGGCTGAGACTAAGAACTGCAATTATACCTACTTAGAGCCAAACCCGAAGCAAAAACTAAAATAAAAGGGCTGAAAAAATACAGACATACAGGCAGATAAACAGACACACACACAAACATCTTGGCTTATATATATATATATATATATATAATCAATTTTCGGCACTATTGTAAGAACTGCAACCTTGAAACTTCTGAATATCATTTCTTATGTCTTTGTCTATGAGTGTATCAAATTTGATTAAAATTGGACCACTCTTCTATAAGCTGATTTTTTCGATTATTGATATTTATCGGGGGTACCTCGACACAAAACCTAGCTAAGAACACTCGCAGACGCTTATGGTACAACTGTGTAAAATTTCAAGAAAATCGGTTCAGCCATTTCAGAGTCTATAGGTAACGGACACACATACACACACATACACATGCAGACAAAGTTCCATTTATAAATAAGTTTAGATATTCATTAAAATTAGGAAAACACGCTGATTACACTACTATGGTGTAAACCTTTTTAGAAACCATAGTAGCATAATTGGCTGATTTTCCTAATTTTAATATTTAAAAGCTCTGCGAGTTAAATCTTTATCTTTTATTTTTTTCTTTAAATATGTATTGACCACTTTTAATACAGTTGTTTACTGGTCTAATTTGACTCTGACCAATAACTGTTTAAAGTCAATAAAAATGGCAAACATTTCCTTCTTTTTTATCTCTCTCTTGATCATGTAGAATAACATGGAGAAGCACAACGGGGAAAAGACGTCCCAAATGAGCTACTTCTTTTCCCCAGTCCACTGACAACTGAACTTTCTCTCCATTTCATAGCGCATAGCATTCTCACATGCCTTCCATAAACAGCACCTATGAAGTAAATCAACCTTTTGCATGTTTTTTCTAACTCAGCTTGACACTTATAACCATGTTAACCCTCCAATGATGAAATACAAACTTTGGTTATTCCAACTCAGTGCAAGGCTGACTTAAGCTCGATCATTATAACAAACAATGCTTGTCCTTATTTACCCAGAAAAAGAAGACAGGTATATTCAAGTGACATTGAGAATTTTGCTTCACTATAGTTTATATATATATATATATATATATATATATATATATATATATATACTAAAGAAATATGCAAAGACAAAAGAAAAACTTTTCTTTACCAATGTGTTTTTTGTCCCTTGACAAACTTTATCAAGATAAATATATAGAAAATTATTTTTATTTTGTAACTTGTATGTAAGAAGTAAATAAATATATGACAAGTTGACAAGTTACAAAATAAAGTTTTCCTCACCTTGATAAAGTTCTTTAAGCAATGAAACGCGTTACTAAAGAAAAGTGTTTTCTTTTCTTTTTTTATTGTCTTTTTCTTTATAGATAATTTTTCTGAATTTTTACACACACACACACACACACACACACACACACACGGGAATGTCCATGATGTTTAGTTTTTCTGTGATTAAATATTAGATAAAATAATAACATGCACGTATTCATGTATTTTTTACACAAATTTCCCTACATACATGTAGCACCTACACTATATACGTATTTTCTTTTGTGTATAATTTATTTTTCAAAAGAGTACTATGTACTCAAATAATTGTTGAAGTGCTCAAAATTTGAACCCTGCGCCCCCTTATTTTTGCTGACGTCATAGCCTCGTGTTGATATCAAAATGGCTGCTGCCAGCGTCTGTATCCTGGCATGGTGTTCGTAACCAAGGTACTTTGCTGTTGGAAAAAGCGGCAGGGCTATATGCTTCGGCTGCTAACATTATTATTTCATGGATCTGGTGGATATGAGATCAAATACCCCTCCAACTAACAATGTAAGTACCCATGTCTTTGTATTTATATAGAGTTTCTTGCTCGCAGTAAAATATTTTTAGCTTTATTGAACTAAAGTTATTGATGGTGGCCGCCTTTCGAGTTGTTAATTGCATTGCAATTGAATATTTTGTGTCGTAGCTGATGCTAAATACAGCCGCCTACACTATTGTGATTTTAGCTTTTAGATATACTGTCTGCTTTTTGTTGATTAGTAGTACTTTAGTATTTATAAGTATGTTTATGTCTTACAAGTTAGAAATATAGTTAGCATTTTCGTTCCGCGTAAAACGAAAATGTAACGTGTAGATTCCAGTTAATTGCAAAAAAAAAAAAATAGTTTTAGGATGAAGTACATTGTTGTTATATAGATTAATTTTTTTTTACGTTAGAGTCCCTAAAATTAATAAAAGAAAATCAATGTTGCTTGATGTAGTGAGAAAATATCATTTATTGATACATAGACTTTTTCGTGCTTTTTCACGTAATATTATTTTTAATCGCTTGCTTCACTAGTTTTAATTTTCAGTGCAGTTATATAACTGACTCTTTTGATATATATATATATATATATATATGCACCATCGCGGTTTTGTTTCTTGATGTTTCTAAGTTGATTTGGTTCAGAAATTAAAATAAAAATGTACCTCCCAATTTACACAAAAAGTGCACTGAACTCGTTATCTATATCTTCTTGATTACTTCCTGGTTATACTTTTATTTTCTTTTTTATTGAAGAATGAATTTCCTACAACTTTAGTTTTTGTTATATTTTTAAACTTCTTTCTAAATTAATTACTTTCATTTTATAAATTCCGATGAAAAATTAAGTTGTACATATGAGTTATGGCTGACTGTTAGTGTTGTGATATTTTTTCTCTGTAGTTTACTTTATTTTAAATAAAAACAACTACAACAATACTAAAAAATATCTTTAGCATTTTTTTCCCTCAGAATTTGTAAAATAAATTTTGATATATGGTTATTATCTTTTTGATTATCCTTTATTGGAATAAAAAATTAAGCTGGGAAAATAATGTGTAAAAAAAAATCGAATTGGTTTTAAAAAATTAAATTAAAAAATTGTATCATTGAATTGAATTTAAATAATTATAATTTTAAAACTAAAAAATTTAATGCAAACCAATTTTCTTAGCTATTTGCAGAATATTGAAAAATCTATTTTTTCATTTTCACAAGTTGTAAAAAAATGTCATTTCTTCTTACTGAAGATTTGTTAACCATTTTTGTTTGTTTTGATTACCAAAGAAAGCTTCTCTCATTTTTTTTTTAATTGCAGCAAATGATATTCATAAAATAGAAATAAACTGCACTTTACTACTTTCATCGTCCTATATAGTAACTTAGTGATAAATGTTTCCGCAGTGTCATCTTGCTTTTTACTTTTTTTCTTTACTCATCAAATCCTTGTCATTTGCATTTTCTGTCATTAAATTGTTGCTAAATAAATATTCTTTCAAGTAGCTCGGTTTCTTTTCTTTTGTAAATTTTTGTTATTCATTATCAACTAAATGCAAAATGCGATGTCTTTGAACTTTACCAAACAGCACTTCTATCAGATTAAATGTTCTATACTTTCAGACATCAATGATTTGTTGATAGTTTTTCTTTTTAGTTTTTTTTTTTTTTTTACGATTTATTTTACACTGTATGACCATTTTACTGTGTCAACCAGGTCTAAGTCTCTCTGCTGAAGTCTATTCATTGCAGTCTTACTGCATTCCACTCTTCTTGTTTTGCTAATACACTACTTCTACTACAAGCAAATAATATTTAAGAGAATTATGAAATTGGAAATTCATTGTTGTAAAGTGCCTGATTAGTACAATTATTACGTACCTTACCATATTATGACATTTTGATGTTTTTTCTTTTTAATGTGTAGCGGGTGCTTACAAGTGTTTTTTTCTTTATGCTTCTAAGTTCTAATTTGTACATAATTCTTTTCAACGTGTTTAGTTTTAGTAATGATTATTATTAACTTAAGGCTATTGTTAAAGAAGGGCAAATTTTATTCACTGTAAAAAAAAAAAAATTGGATGTTTGCTTTCCATTGTCAATATATCGGCATCTACTCTTCATATGGTACTGTAACTGTACTAAACATCTCGAATTTGATATTTACTACTACTAGTAAGTAGTAGCAGTACAACTTGCAATGTAGTTTTTTACTTTTACTTTAGTAGTATTTGCAAAATAAAATCTTATTCTTTAATTCATTTTCATATTTGACTCCAATTAATAAAAAAACTGACCATATATTTTCATTTTTCACATTTGAAAAGTAACCAGCTACAATTTTTTTTTTTTTTGTTATACACTACACTACAGTGTATAACACAAAAGAGGGTACTGAAAAGTACTTCGGTCCCGGCCTAAAATATGAACAAACATCAGACTCTTTAAATCCCTTCTTGGTCTAACAACTTTTCAGTGCCCTTTTTAGTCCATATTATTAACAATCATGTGTTTTTTTTTACTTAAAAAATTAGGTGTTTTGTTTGTTTGTTGCGTGTCTCCATAACCCGGATGATTACCTACATCCATTTCGAACAAAAACTTATTTTATTCAGTAATGAAATATTTTCAAATAAATATAATAATCAATCACTTTTACTCGTTTTATGTGGAGTAATAAATGACATCAGCTGTTGTACTCAAATTTTTATTTAAATAATTTTGGAATGTCCTTTTTAAATCTTTGTAACTTTGTTTTAAAACTGCATGTGCACAACAACCTGTGACTACAACAAACAGCATTTGAATTTCAATAAAAAAAAAAAATTATGAATGAAATTAAATTCACTTTCTAACCGGTTTTTGTAGTAACACTTAAGTGACTTAAATCAATTTACTCAGTTTGATGCTGCTATTGCAAATGAATTGCATAAAAATAGTAATTACAACAAATCTACTCAATGAGGAAATCATGAAGAAAAAATGTTTTTATTTAGTTTGCATAAATACCTTTTTTTTTCTTTTTTAACAAAACGTAGCGTTAGAGATCATGAGGTATTTCTTCTTGGTATTATTTGCTTGTACTCAGACTGGTTTTTAGCACAATTATTTTCCCCTTCAGTTGGAATTTAATTCTCTTATTTTTTATTGTTTGATTGAAAAGAAAGACCAACATGAAAAAGCGAATTTTCAAATATTTTAAAATAAAAATTGCTAAAAATGTAACCCCTGAAAATATTTTTTTAAATTGACTTTTAATTTTTTATTTTCAGATGACACTGACAGTTACTGTTATTTTTTTTTTGTGCTGTTTCATCACTTATTCTGTGTTTATCTTTTTTTTTTTTTTTTTGTTTATGGGACTTTGTTCATTGTATGTAACTGACGGTTTCGCGGCTCGTGTTATGCGATTAAGTTAATTATATTTATTCTTGTTTTAGTTTTTAAATTTTAATTTTTCTTTATTTCAATAATAATATTCACTTATTGATATCGCTTTTAAGTGCTGAATATAAAAATTAATACAATTCAACTTGACACAACTATTTATTTTTAAGTAGTAACACTTAAATTGAAAGAACAAACACTTTCCTCTTCTTGATTCAAGCAAGAGGTTGGATGTATCTCAAACATTGTCCAAGGAAAAGAAAAGACATAGTCTCTCAGAGTCTTGAATGTCTAGAAGTCAACAAAACAAAGCATTTACCCTTCGACAATGTTTGAGGTCCCATTCACAGAAAATTACATGGTAGTTATTAAAACAAAAAACGCTATTCCGCAATAGACCACTAAAAGAATAAGATTTGTGGTTAAAGAAGTAGAGAGCCCGAGAAATAGCTCCACTCACTGTTATTCAGAAATTTAAAGAAAAAGGTGTACAATTGAACCAACACTGTTACAATTAAATGTGGATAACATTTTTAAGGCAGATATCATGATGATAGGTTTTTAGTGTATAAATTTTTTGTTACACTCGCCAATAAAGCACGCCTCTTTGTAGTCGATATTTGTCCTTATTGAATGAGTGACTTTTTTTTATCCAATTAGAAAAGAGAATTTTACTACTTATTCTACAGTTACACAGATGTATTATTTTTTAATGCGAACAGTTGTCTAATTCGTTCAATGTGCAACTCAACCAACAACCACTACTCAGACTGCACCGTCCGTTGCATTCAAAATTAATTCTATCATCAGAGGATGACAAATGACAACAGTTAATTCAAAATTCTCTTAGACTAAAAAATGTATTGGATTTCCCTACTTTTTCCTCTAAATACCTTGTTTTCTCAGGTAAATAGGCAGTACTAAAAATCCCAGATGAGCTTAGTCGTAGTGTTTTTTTTTTTGTTTTTTTTTTTTAATCACTGGTCAGTTAGTCAAAAAGCGAATATTTATTAACCATTTCATTCATTTTTTAAAAAAATTTTTTTACACACTAGCGCACTTTTACAGATTTTAAGCGGAGGCAGGTGCTAATTATTTAAATTATTATGATGACTTTATTTTATTCTCCGTAAAAACAAGGAAATGGCGAGTGGATGTTCGCTCACTGGCTGTAGTAGTGTATTTATATATTTATTTCTTAATACGGTTGTATTTCATATCGCCATCAACTGGCTACTTGACACTGACTCTTGCGTTTTTATGGCGAAAGAAAAAAGATGTATGGCAAAAAAAAAAAAAAAACCCCGGTTATAGCTGTCTTTTTCTCCATGCGAAACCCATTAACTGTTTCTTACTTTTTGTTTTACTACAGAACTAATTTCAATGAAATTAACAAATTTAGGGTCTTCGTCTGCTAGTGGTCACTAGTTCAACCCAACTACAGGACAGGAGTGGTAGTACAATGGTATGGTAGTAGTAGGTAATCAGTTTTTGTTTTTTTGTTTTTTGGATAGAGCAAAATTGTAAATAATTGTAAGGAATAAATGACAATGTTTGTTTATGCGACTGTATATCCCTGCACGCAGTTTCATCTTGTATACTGAAATCAGCTTTTGTGGTGAATAAAAAAAAAAAAAAAAAAAAAAAAAAAATACTTAAAAACTAGACTCATTTAAACCAGAGAATGATTATCAGTTTGAATAATAATTTTTAAGTGCGTGGAATGAAAAGCTTTTCAATTCTGCGTTGTTTGTCATGATTTCGTTCGAAAACTTAGACATCGATTGTTTGTTGAACCCCTACGGTTAGGAAAGAAAGAAAAACTCCTTTTATTGAGTTCCTTTGGTTCACTTCAGTCTGGGGTTAGTGTTCACTGTTACATTTTTTTTTTTTTCAACACTTAATGAATATTATTATTCACAATCACAATTCTACAGTACATCATCTGGTGAATTTTTTATTTACTTTTTTATTAAACTTTGTGTTGCTTTATGAAAGTGGGTTTGGAAATTTTAAAAATGTGTGATGAAATTCATTCCAATGTTCAATGACTTTCTTTTTTTAAAATGCGGTTGATTTTTTTTCAACTATTAGGATAAAGAAAGGGTAGTGAAATTAGCGAGTTATCAAATAAGTTCTCATTAAAAAATTTAAAACTAAAAATATACGAACAACTAAAAAGATAAACGGATCCTTAGTTGCTAACTGGCTAGTTTAGTCCTCATCATAACGAACCTTTTTTACTACCTACACACTCACAGACACTTGCGTCTAATTTTCTACAATACATGCAGATAAATACTGAAACTGAATAAGTCACTTAGTCCCACCCCATTTTTGAAACCTGATTTAAAGCCAAATAAAGAGAAATTTGAATATTTTTCTTTTATAAATTTCGTGTCTTTCTTTTCCCCTCTTTGTCTTGACTCTTGAGCTTTTTAATTTACTTGGTTTTGGGACTCTGAAGTTTTTTTTGTTTTTTTCTAGAAATACAAACTAGTTTTTATTCGGCTACAAGTGATTGAGCGATTTATTTTATTTAAGGTTTTCTTTTATTGAGTGAACATAATTGCTCTCATCATAACTACTACTCAGTAATAGTGATAATTTGAGTGATAAATTCTGGTGAGTGCCCCGACCTAAACAAATTAAGTTATAGCAGCAGTTACTGAAGTGAACAAAGAAGAGAGATGGTGGGGAAATGTATTAAAACTTGGGAATTGTTGTTCATTAAATGAGATCGGATAATCATGTCCATATGTTAAAAAAAAAGGTTCCTTTTTTAACTCTTTAAAATTTGTTTGTTTGAACTAGCTCACTCACTTTCATTTTTGACTTTTTTAAAATGCAGATAAAAAAACGGCATCTATACACCTGTAGTGTAAACCATCTTTATTCTTTAAAAGGGTTTGTCACCATTTTTATATGCGCTAGCCTTTTTAAACGAATTATTAGGTGAGTCTAATGAATGATGTTGAATATGGAAAAACAATTTATAAGATCTTTTTCTTATCATATTTTTGTTTGACTGAATGTTTTCAAAATCTGTTAGTGTTTTAGTGTTGTTATTTAACATTTAAATTTTCAAAAATGTGTTAACCGGTCAAGTGCAAGTCGGTTAAAAATTGTTGGCAATACCTCAACAGACTCTGTTTAACGATTGCCCTTTCTGCTTTTTTTTCTCCCACTCATTTTTATTTGTAAAGGTATGCTTTTTGATGATATTCTTACCAATTTCCGATCTAATCATGTTTTTTAGTCAATGTCATGGTTAACATGACGTGTGATTATTACGTAAAATTCCTTGGTTGTCACAAAAACCGCTTAAAGAGTAAGTAAATGAGTTTTTAAAAAACTTAACGGAAGATTTTTAAACATAAAAAAAGTTTATGAATTTACAATAATTTTTTCCCAAACCAAAACTGAAGCTAACAGAATCTTCATTAAAAGTGTAAGAGAACAATTTAAAAGCCCCGTGAACGTGACATTTTTAAGTAAAAGAAATGCATAAATTTACATTTTTTTTCTTTTTATATTTTAATAATCTTGACGGCGTGTTAAAATTGCGTCATAGTGTACTGTTGTAGTTTCAAGTATGTGTTATTGTGTAGGAAGGGTTTGTGTGCGCGCGCGCGTGTGTTACAATCTCACGTAGTAATCTGAGTTAATTCCATAGGAAATGCTATTGAAAAGTTCTCGGGTCGATCCATTCCAAAATCTTAACATCAGGTTTTAAATTTTATCATAAAATTTTAAAAACATAACACAATAAAGTTTGTTTTTATTTTCTGCTAAAAAAGGAAGCGGTGTCCGTTTCCCTCTCTAGTCTAGCTGTTAACTACAAGTAACAAATTACATTATTTTGGACTTGGTCCTGAAAAAAAAAATTTAATAACCCTCGATACTACTTTCGTTGTTTTTTTTTGTTAATTTATTAATTCAAGTAAAAGGTCTATTAATTTAATGATGGAAAAAGATAACGTTTAAAATTCACTCTCTATTGAATATTTATTACTTACTAGCAAATTTTTTTTTTTTTCTGCGTGGCGTTGCTATTAAAAATTTAGTATTTTATTTTTAAAAATGATTTAAAATGAACTTTTTACAAAAGTATTTTGGAGTGCGTATAGTCATTAATTTTTTTTTTTAATTTCCTTTTATTTTTTATAAATTTTAAAATTAAGTAAAAATTCTTTTTTGTGGGCTCTTTATCTTTTTAATTTTTTTTATTCAGTTTGTGATATAATTTCACCAAAACTCTTGAATTTAAACCGAAACTGCCGATACACACAAACTGTGTGTGTTCATATACGCCCACTTATGCCATACGCCCCAGTTAGCCTTGTCTTTTTAATAATTTGGGCCACGAGATTTTAAGGTATTCTTCTGATCGTGCCTTACACATACAGATCATGTAATTTCACATTTTCCCCAATGTTTTAGCTTATTTAAATTGAAAAACCCTAAAGCACTTGTATCTAGAGATTCTACATTGCCTTTTTTTTGAGTTATGTGTAATCATCTATTTAATTGAATTGTCATTCTTTGTAAAAAAAAAAAAGAATTTACAACAATAACACCGTTTAGCAGATAAACGATAACCACTTTCAATGTTTCAGACCTGTTAAAAAAGATTGTACTTTCAGTTTAAAACTTAAACTGACTGAAGCATAACTTTACATAGGTAACAGAACAATCCTCAATGTAAAAAAACCAAAAAAACAACGAAATTATGAATCAATTTGAAATTAAATACAAATAATTTCCTTGCTTGATTGCATGCTTGTTTGTTTTCGGTTGTAAAGATGATAAAATGCTTTAAAAGTTGTGAGAAAAGCTGATTTACTTTAACTTTGAGATTGGAATTTTTTCTTGTGGACATTTTTTTTGAGAGAGAGAGCAGTTTTTCAGAAACTTCCTAAGGATTTAAAAATTTAACTTGCTGTTAGTCTTAGTGTTGTGTAAAAAATCCTTACAGGTTCTTTCTGGTGAATACAGTCTGCCTTCTTTTCTAACGGGCAAAAATTACTTACTAAGTATTTTTAAAAATATACGTGTGTAATATTTTTTGGATAGTGGGGAAACGTACCTTAAATTTTGTTTCTCCCTGCGTGCTTATTTGCTCATAAGCTCAATGTTAACAATGAAAAGTTTTAGTCTCTCACAGTTTTTAGCAATTTATTAAGGTTGAAATTATTTTGAGGTTCATTCAGTTGTATTTGAATGCGGAAGTGAAAATTGCAAACTTTTTTTTTTTTTAATTCTGTGTCCAAGTACTTAATTAGTTCAAGTAAATAATCCTATCAGAAAGAAAACCTTCTTTTTTTTTTTTTTTTTTTTTTAACTGAGGTCAGACAAATTAAGATGCGTGTTTTAAAAAAAGGTCAACTGTTACTGTTGTAATTTGATGATAGGTAGTTTTGTTTTTATGCATAAGAGGTTAATGATTTTGTTATTTGTACCTACCTGTGTTATGTTCAACATATCAGCTTGTTTCACTTTGTTAATTACTTACTTGTGGTTAAATTTAGAGATCATTCTTTTGCTGAATTTCGAGATTTATTTATTTTTTTTTACATATAAAGAAAGGACATAGTCTGAAGATAAATTATTTGTTTAAACCTTCTCGCGGTAAAGCTAAGTGAAGGCTATATTTACTAAATGAAAAGTTTATGAAACTTTGAGCCCAAATATTTCAAAATAATTTTAGAATTTTTTGTGTCTAGGAAGTTTTTTTATAGTGTTTTCTGTGTTTCATGTCTTTGGTTTTTTTTTTCCCCCCCGTTACAGAAAAATTTGGTCAATTGTATTAATTCTGGTCAATCATACCTAGTAGCTTACATCTGACTGTCATCAATCACTTGGAAAGCTATGACCTTCTTGATTAAGAAATACTTATTATATTCTAATTTTCATCCTATAAACAATAAATCAGACAGGCACCTCCACTTATTTTCGAGACCTAAGTTTTATAGAATTCTAAAAAATAGTGTTCGTGACGCTTTAATTTTTAGCTTTAATTGAAAGCTAAATGATGAAATTTACTATTTCCAGTAAGCAAAATACTCAAAATTTCAAATAGAAATTATATTGATTGGAATTTCAATTTTTTTTTTTTTTTCGAGTTTTCAGTTTTGTTCATTTTGACATGTTTGCAAAGTTAATTGAATTCTTGATTGTAAAAATCTTGCAAAAATAAAATATTAGTCTGTGACATTATTTTTGGAAAATTAGCAAATTTAAAGCGAAATTAATCTAAGGCTTGTTTTAATGTCAATGTTTTTAATTCAAAATTAACTTTGTCAAGATGACAATTTTAACATTAAAAAAAAAATAAAGTGGCTTTAAAAAATCTGATTTGACAAACATTAGTTAA
This sequence comes from Ascarosepion bandense, assembly GCA_037127315.1. Classification (NCBI taxonomy): domain Eukaryota; kingdom Metazoa; phylum Mollusca; class Cephalopoda; order Sepiida; family Sepiidae; genus Ascarosepion; species Ascarosepion bandense. Next base: position 2,609,886 of record JBBBDQ010002008.1, read on the forward strand.
AAAAAAATAAAACGGTCAAAAAGCTTAAAATATGGTGAAAATGTTTGTATTATTGTCTGTTACTTGTCATCACAGTTCAAAGGTCAACCAATATTGAACCCACTTTCCTTATGAAAGCCTACTCAAATTTATGAGTGCTTTATGAATGAACAAAAAAAATTACAAACTTATATTACTTACAATAGTAAAATTATTAATATTATTACATCCTCATGTAATATATCCTTACGTTTTATATTAGTTTATGCTTAAGAAGATTCAATTTAAATATTTATGGCAGTTTTTGTTTCCACAAAGTGAATAACATTACATGTTTTTTTAGTTACAGTTCATGATTTTCTGAATAAAACACTGAAGACATCAAAATTAAAGTGGAACTAAAATATAATACCTTACAGAAAGATCTTTCTACAACAAGGACAAAATATTAATGATAAATGTATTCATTTGATGAAGAATAGTCTGTTAATGTACAAATAAATGTGCATTAGTTGTGTGCTGTTCAATCACAAGAGCTTTTTTTTTTTTTCTCTCATGCACTTCATTCATCTTTGTCCTTGTATATGGAATTTTGTTTGAAATTACACTAGGCATTTTTGGAGAATATATCTGAAACTCACATAGACAAGTGTAGATGTTAGATAACCGAATAATGGTACAGTACTATTAACTGTACCTCAATTTTCTAAACTTCAGTTATCCAGACATAAAATTGTCCAAATAGTTTTCAATTATCTGAACTATTCTGATATATCATCTTGGACAAGCCTTTTAAGAATTCAGGAAATCATATTTATTGTTTGACAAAAATGATCAATTAGTTCTTGTAAGTTTCTTCATTGTTTTTCATATATAGATTTGAATTATCACAGCTTAGTTGCACTTCAGTCCAGTCTTTGGAGTTAATGGCAGAAAATCACAAGGCCAGCTGGGAACTGACGAAAGTTATGCATTTTTTTTTCTTTTCATCATAAATAAAATGTCAAAGCCTTGAACAGTGTTTGAAAATTTTATTACTTGAAGTAAAATGTTAAATTTCTTTTAGAAAACTTTATTTTAAGCTGGTCTCAAGGTTTCTAAAAATAATTGGAATTACTGATGTAGATGCCCTTCTCCTTGGATGCAAGCTGTGAAGATTAAAATATTTTGACTGTGTTGAATTTCTTGGCATTTACAGTAGTTCTGTTTATTTTCTATTTCTTTTTTTTTTTTTTTTTTTTTAAACTTGTCTGAAAAATTAATTATTAAATTTTCCTTATAAATCTATAGTCTTTCTTGGATTTGGTTTTATATATATATATATACACACAATTATCATGACTTCGATATTTCTCTTGCATGCATATTTTATGATACACTCTGACTTTTCTAAAATCAGATACCAATTAATTGGTTGTGTATATCCAAATGAAGAGATTTTAGACAGCTTTTACTTTTCAGTTATAAGAAACCTGATTCTGGTTGTCATAGCTGAAATGTTTCGCTATTATTGACAAGTAAGAATTTGTAAATATTTTTTTTTTTTTTCTTTTGGTTTGAACCATTTTCCTGGTTTGAGTAGTTTGAACATGAATTGTTAAGTGTGCGCTTTTAGTTTTCATAGTTCATTATCAAATTTGTTAGTCATGTCTATATGTATTGTTTTTTCTTTTGGAGTATTGCATTTTCATATATATTTGATTGGTATCTCCCCATGCAAGACAGTATAGCCACTAAGACACAAAGGGTTAGGTGTGGAAGAAAAAAAAGTAACCAGGAGGACAGTAGATAGCAATTGACATTTCAGTTAAATTTTTGCACATTAAAGTTGCTTGGAAAGCATGAAGTCAAAAGTGTGAGAAAGAAACTGTTAGCATCTAGCCAGCTTGACTGTAAATTGATGAGATTTTGACATCGGTCTAGTATTGTTTGTTAAAAAAAATTCTGGGTGCCATAGCAAAGAGCTCATTCAAACAATTACCATGAAAGTATTTATAGAAAAGACACAGGGTGGCAACCTTATGGCAGTGGGTAAGAGACTGAAGCCAAGCTGCCAGATCAGGACCAATGATATGGCTGATTCTTCTTTGGGTTTTTTCAAGGAACTCAAGATAAATAATAAATAACCAATATCCTATATTGAATCTTTTTTTTTTTTTTTTTTTTTTTTTTTTAAGGGAAATTCATTGTAATCTCTAAAAAGTTAGATAATATTTTATTGATTAGCAGTTGATTATAGAAGAATGAGAAACATTGGTCTAGTTTGGTGAAATAGATATCCCACTCTGATATAACCTCTTTCTTTTATATTTTATTTTTTGTAAAGGGAGAAATAAAGTTATCTTTGAACAAACCAAATTAATCTAAGTATAATTATTTTAGACTGGGAGACTGTAAAGAAATTTTATTATTTGAAGACGTTTTTAGGAAAATATTCAAAAAGTAATGCTATTGTCTTGTTTGTTCAGTGGTTTCCATTTGTGAATTTGCACTGTTGCTTTGCTCTGAGTTCTCTAGAGGAAAAAAACAGTATGAATGATGCTAATACTCCCAGTTGGTGTTAAGCTTCTTTTTTTTTTTTTCTTTTTTTTTTCTATTCTAGATTTATCAAACAAAAGGATGAATTACTCAACACTTTTTTGATGACAACCATAAATGTAATTTTGTATCATTTATAAGCGTAGGTAATTGTTATTTGTGCTTATGAATGGAAAAGGGTTAGGTTTTATTTCAGGTATTTGAATGTGTGTAGTGCAAAAGGTACATTTGGCATCTAATAAAAATTAGAAACTAAACTAAACGTACTCTCAATAGTATGAAATTCTATAAAAATGTACACAACTTTTTTCTTTCTGCAATCTTTTCGTAATTCTTGATTGAATGTAGAATGTTAATTTTCCTGACTTATGACCTGATATTGTCTAATATGTTTAGAAAATTGTTTCAGTGTGTTCAGTGATATAGATTATCACAGAAATTTCTTTTCCTGTAGCAAGTTAAATATGTCAATATCAGATAAATTTAAGCTCTTTTCAGATTTAAACAGTCAAGTGCTGTCCACTAGGCATTATTTTCAAGGGATTGTTATCTTTGCTATGTTTTTGACTATTTGATTTGGAAGTTCCTTGGTGTCTCTCTCTGTCTAAAAGTAACCATATTTTTATAGTATTAAACTTTTGTAAATAAATATTAGGACATACAGAAAAGTTGTCAATTTGATCAAGAAGCCCTTCTCTACAAAAAATTTTGATGTATGATCATTTGATTAGGTTTTGTGAAGTGGGTCGGGCTTAGGACTTTTCAACACAACCATGGTATATTACCATGGTTTTGTATGCTTTGTTTGTTAATGTTACTTAGTTTATACAAAAGAAAATAATGCTCTCCAAATTTTGTCAATCTCTGCACCCCCCGATATTTGTAATGTTAGAAGTCTTTATACTTCTAGTTCATACTTATTTTGCAGCTATCAATTTAAGTATTAATAATAGGCTATTATGAAAGTTATATTATAATTCTTGTCATCTATCTCTGTAATTAATTGTGTCCATATAAAGATCAGTTGTTTAAGTTCTGCACATAGGTACAAATTAAACAGTCCATTTATCAAAAGGAATTTATACAATGATTATGAAGAGCAGCAGGTAGATTTAGATGATGCTAATGTCTGATTATATATATATATATATATATATATATATATTTTTTTTTTTTCCTGCAAGTTATATTATGCAGAAATCAGATTTTAAATATAGAAGATCATCAAAAAAGATTTTGCCTATATCACTGAAAGTCAAACATTCCTTTTTTTTTTTTTTTTTTGTTGGGCAACTGCTTTTTGTATATTAACACATTTGGCTGGTCATTTAATGACCAATCTGCTTGGTATATTAATGATTACTTTTTTACCTGACCCCCACCCACCCAGATGTGTGATCACCAGGGAATACCAGGTGCTGTAAGCTTGGATATGTGGGTGGTGTAATGGTTAAAGGTTTGGAATGAGAAATTAAAGAGCCAAGTTCGAATTACTGTTAGGTTTATGTTCACTTATGTGCAAATATCTTTGTGGGAAGGTATGAATCCACTACTTCTCCCCCTCCCTCAAAGCTATGGGTTTTAATTAGTAAGACTTGTGTCAAACAGTTCTTATAATCCAAGAATGTTTCATCTTTAAATAACCAAATAACCTCAGTGGTTGATAACTGTAAAAAAAAAAAAAAAAAAAACTAAAGGAACCAGAGTTCCCCCACTTCAGACATTGTGCAGATGACAAGAGCTGAAGAATGGGTCGGCTGTTAATGAAATTACGTGAATGAAAAACTAGAAAATCAAGACCAGGATTTTAGTCTTGTTCCCAAATCCCTTGAATCTCATTCTATCTAATATCCATTTGTAAGGCAAGGACATCAGAAGCATAATGTCTATTTCCACGAACCTATTTGTCTTAAGTATTGATGTTTACTCTTTGGTTTTGTGGGTGCTTACAAATGAACTTGCCTAAATTGGAGACTTGCCTAAATTCAGATGTTTTGTTTTTTTTGTTTTTTTTTTAGTATCAAATTTGATGCGACTGTTTTCTACCAAAAGAATACCAATATCTTTCACCCCATTATTATACCCACTGCAGTGTAGACATACAGTTTGATAGTTATTAGTATTGGGATGTATGTTGTGGTGCTGTGGATATTAACTCAGAACGAGAAATTAGACAGCCAAGTTTGAATTTCAGTTGAATTCATTGTATTCAATTACGTGAAAATACTCTTGGAAAAGGCATTAATTCCTCTTTTCCCTCCAGTTATGGGTTAAATAGCAGGACAGATTGGCTTCTATATTAAACCTACTGTGGGAAAATCTTCTGCCCAGTCAGTCATGTCTTTTTTCAAAACATGATCACCCAAGCATGTATAACATATGGCACTTAACTGACTGAGTTATTAGTATTACAAAGATTGAATGTTAACCTGTTATCAGTATGTTATTTGAGAAAGTACATCTGACCTGATCTCTCTTTCTTTCATTATCAAATCTGCAGGATCTGATAACTCCTATAGATTGAAATTTGCCAATTTCTTGAACTCTACCTGTAAGTTTTTAAAATGTGTGCTTGTTTAATTGAAAAGAGAATTTTTCAAATCTGTATTTACCTGTTAACTGTAAATATAAAATTCAGCCTCAACCTTTTCAATTTTCATAGGGAATTGAAATTAATGTTATTTTTCTTTCTTCTTTTATGTAAAGTATTGACAAATATTTTCAACAAATTTATGTTGCTAAAAGGATGTAAAATGAACTGGCTGGGCTTGCAGATTAGAATTCCATTGTCAGATTACAGTATTGTTAATGAAGTAGTGAAATAATTTCCATGTTTTAAAAATATTTTACTGTATATACTAAAGAATAGTGCAAGTTTTTATGAACAGTTTTTTTTTTTTTTTTTTTTTTTTTTTTTTTTTTTTTTTAATATAAAGGGTCACACTATAAACTGGTAATTTAAATTAAAAATCATGTCTTTTTAGTGAACGGTTGTACTATACGCACTTTTGTGGTGGTTAAAATTCAGGAATTGCACTTATATATGAAATCAGCTTATACACTGTGTATACAATATTCCTTTCTTTTGTGTTGCTTAAAAATTGCTTTTGTTTTGATGGAGCAAGTAACAATGATTCTATTTTAATTTCTTTAGCAGTGCATATAAAACATATTTGATACTAGAGCTAATATGGTTGTCTGTTAGAAAATCATTTCACACACACACACACACACACACACACACACTTTTTACTATATTGAGTATGTAGACTTTTTTTTAAGATTGATAATTTATTGGCTTCCCCAATTAGGATATGTAAAGGGACACATTAGTTGCAGGCTGCAAGAGTAAATTACCAAGGGAGATAAATGGCAAAAATGTACTAATGTGTCCCAAAGGAAAGTATGTCTTAATCAAAAACAAATATTGGCTAAATAAATTCATGCTTCCACGAAACAGAATTTCTTGTACACAATCAGTTACTGGATATATTCTGGTAATCTCAAAACAAATTTATTTTCTAAACGCCTCTCTAAACAAGCTAGTAGCTTCACAAGTTGCATGTGGCCTATGGGCTGTATTTTGTACAGGCTTGGTTTACATGGACTCTCAGTTACAGTTTAAAAGTTGGTTGCTTTCCCATAACTCCTTTTTAGTAATTGATCCTCTTAATAGCTATCAGATTAAAATTCTAAATTTGATTCTCTATATAACTTACCTACCAGTTCCTATACATTTGATGTGTGTGTGTGTATATATATATATATATATATATATATATATATATCTTTCTTTCATTTATTTGAATATTTCAGGCAGACTCTTGGTTATACTTAACTCAGCTTATGAAGAATTTTAAAATTGTTAAAAACTTACTTATTCTTTGACAATTAGTAAGCCTATTTAGAATGTTTGTATAATAAATTAAAGAATTTTACTTGTATCATTGGTGTTGCTGTTAAATTACTTTAGAAACATAAAAAAAAATTACCTACACCTGATAGTATCACAGTATTATTAAAATGTCAGTTTTGTGATTTGGATATTCTTTAGATGTTGGGTACCACCTTCCCCATCCAATAAACTATATTTAAAGAAAGTAAACAAAAAAATTAAAATTGCTATGTATTCTTCATATATAAAATAAAAATGACAGTAAAGCTGTCAGTATTGGGACATAAATTCAGAGCCATAAAACTGATGATTTAAATATCAGTGTATTTGATAATTAATGGAACCTTGTATATAAATGTTGAGCTTGTGTCTTTACTTTCTTGCTATATTTGTTTATCGTTTCTGCATGTTTGCCAACTCCTTTGCTATGACTAGTTTTGCTATTTTAATTAAGTTTACACAAGCAAATCATTCTACCAGTTACACTACATTAAAAATATATTAACATCTTTTTCAATAATTATTCATTTATTGATAATCTCCTCTTCTAAGATAAAAATTACATCTTATTTTTTACTATATGACAAACACCAACGATATGTTGCTGTTTTTTTAATTATCATATTTAATTATGTTGGTGTTGTCTGGTATATCTTGCAGTTCCAGTACTCAGTCAGTGGTACATTGTTATGCAATGGAGTCCCCAAACAGATAGCAACTTAGTACTTAAATACAACTCAGCTCATTTACATAGGATACCACACCCTCTCTGAACTGAAGTGGTTGTATACACTTTTTTTCCCCCCCTTTCGCTACGTCTAACTACTCTTGATTTATATAGTTTTTGCTTTTGCTTCTCTCTTCTACTTTTTACTGGCAACCTTGGTCTTCATCCTCTTCTTCATCAGTTTTTTTATTCTTCACTTATGTCCATTTCTTGTTCATCCTCATCACTGTAGATTTCTCTCTCTTCTTGCTCCTGTATTACTGTTCTCTGCTATGCCACCTCACTGTAGTTACCTTCCTCCTCCCAACTTTGGTCTTCCATCTCTACATCATCCGACACAGTCCTTTTTCTAAATTGATCCACATGAGCCAAAACATAATACCCCTTCTAAATCAAAACCATATTATTGCCTCTCTGCAAAAGGAAGTTTGCTTTTTGGGGATTTGCACTCTTGACTTTCTTGTACCATACTCTCTTCCTTGTGGCGAAAGACATTGTAATGGTGGGGGGTGCTTTAATCTGTCTACCCATGAGGGCCAATGGGCTCAACTTCCTCTCCACATGTGGTATCGACCTATAACTGAAGAGCATTTTTCCTAGAAACACCTCAATGTTTTCTGTGACGGGCGAGAATTCCTTCAATGTCATTTTAACTGTTTGTACCATCTACTCTGTGATTCCGTTGGATTGAGGATGGTACAGAGGAGTTTTACATGGCACACAGCCTATCCACTTCAACCATGTACACAAATTTTAATCCCAAAATTTAGGAGCATTATTTGACACTAACATTTGCAGTACTCCATTCCTTGCAAATCTCTTAAAACCTATTTGATTGTGAATGCTCTTCAGTCTTAAAACTTGATTACTTTTGGCCAACCAGATTATATTTCCACCATCATGAAAAATGATCCTATGCTACTGACGTATGCATGGTCTGTATATACTTTAATCCAGAGTTGTGCCTCTTTATGCCATGAATGAAGCTCTTTTTGCCTGAATCTTCTAATTCCATTGCATTTTAGACATTTATTAATAAATTCTTCAATATCCTTTGCATGTCATTGTGTACCCCCCCTCAATATGCATCTTTTTAACGTCCGTGGAGCTACTACCACCTCTCCATACTCCAAACAGGGTTTCTTTTTCAATGTTTGAGTAATTTATCCCCTACTGTTGATAATCTCCTAGATAGATACATTATCGGATGATCTTGCAATTGGATGGCATCAATTGCTTTCTCACTTGTGTTCATGGTTAATGTTATCTTTCTGAGGATCAAACACCCTGGTTATAGGTTTCTTTTTCATGGTTGCTTTCATTATCATAAAAGCATCATTTCGTCTTTGTGTCCGTTCAAACTGTTCTTTTTACACAACTCTGACAATGGTTCAATTAGTTCACTATATTTTGGATTTAGCTACTGTAAAAATTTATCAGTTCTAAAAAAATAAAAGATTATAGTTCCTTTTTATTTGGAGTTGCTACCTCCTTAATCTTTTTTGTTAGCCTTTCATCCAGTGCTTTACTGGTCTTTGATAGCCCAAATATGCCAAGTTCTTGTAATCAGTTACATTTGTCTCTATAAATGATTAACCTAGCCTTTTTCAATCACCATAATATTTGATCCACTTTTTGCTTTAATTCTTGTTTGGTCTTTGCTCCTACCTCTATATCATCTTGGTAAATAATCATGTTAGTTACCTTGCATAATAATATTCCTTTGATTGCCTTTTGAAATATATGACTAGAAGTTTTAATTCTAAATGGTGGACTCTTTCACCTTAACAGGCCTATATGGGTGTTGATCGTGGCAACTTTAAATTTTTCATCTATTTGAATTTGGTTCTAGGCAGATCTTGAGTCAATTTTTGCAAAATATTCTATGTTTGCCAGTTCATGGCTTGCAGTTTTGATGTTTGGTAATGGAAATGAGTCTGAGCATATTTGGTGATTTACTCCAATGTCATAGTCACTGCATATCCATAAATCTCCAGTCTTTTTTATTACTACAATAGGTGAGGCCCAGTTACTTTCACCATGTGTAACTTCTTTGAGAATACCTTGCTTGATCATGTGTTTTAACTTGGCTACCACTAAAAGCAGTATATGTACTGGTACTTTTCTGGTTTGAATGTATTTTGGGCGATAATTTTCTTTTAATCAAATACTCACTGTGTATTCTTTTTAGCAGTCCTAGCTCACTCTCTTGTGTTTCCATGGAGTTTATTAATTTGACTGTATCTACTTTTACTATGTCAATATCTAATTATCTGTGATCCTTCTTCCACACTACTGCCACGATTTGAATAACCTTGTACTAAGTATCCCTTTTAAATGTATGATGGAAGGTACCCAACATCTTTTATTGTTCTATCAAATTGTTTTAACTTTAAACCACTTTCTTATAACTTGGGTCAGCCTAGCTTGATCCAAAAATTTCTTGGAATTAGGGTTATCTAACTTCACATGTCAACTTGCATGCTAAACGTATGGCCATTTATTTTCATGTTCTTTCAACCTTTCTTTTGTGTATTTACTGCAAAAACACTGGCTTCTTGCTTTCTTTTGGATGGGGGTATTTCTCTCTCTCTCTTCCTGCATATTTTTCACTTCTGTAAACAATCTTAAAATGATTAATTTTTCTGCATTTAAGGTACTGTTTCTCCAGTGCGTGATGCTTGAATTTATTCCTTTCATGCACCATTCTGCAATAACTGCACTTCACTTTGGCTATATTCAACCTGTATGACTCTTAACATTTCTCTTGGTTGGTTGAAATCTCTAATTTGCTCCAACTGCTGTAAATAGTCCACACTTAATTCTGTATTCATATGGTTACCTTGCATGCATTCCAGTACTTTTCATTTATTCTGTGGGTCATTAAGTCATTCAATTGTTTGTGATAGAATAAGCTCATTTTCAATTGACGTGCCTTGTTTCTCAAATTCACAGTGCTTTGTCCATCTCCTGAGTCTGTGTACGTACTGCATAATAGATTCCTCCGGCCGCTGCCTGGCTTCTAAAAATGTCATCCTTTCAATGATGACCAGTCTTCTTTTTGACCTGATGTTTCTTTTAATTATGCTGACAACTTCTCAAAAGACATGTTCTAATTCCTGTGGGTATGCCATTGTGGAAATTTTCTTTAACACCTCACACAAGCCATAAACGAGTTCATTATTTGCTTCTGTCCGCATTCCATTCTTGAGTATTTGAGATTACACACGCTTGCTGTAACCACAATGACTTTTATTCAAATCTTGACATGTTCAGGATCGTCCGTGGAACCCAAGCAACCTATCAGGGACACCATTTGTTATGTCTGTTATATCTCACAGTTCCGGTACTTGATATGGGCTATACCTTTACGCATGATATAATGGAGTTCCCAAACAGTTAGCAGCTTAACACTTAAATACAACTCGGCTCATTTGCATAGGATATCACAGTTGGTTCACTATGTCATGCTAGTTTTTCTTGTCAGAATCTATGAGTCTACCATTTGACCATATATTGAATATTGCTGCTACATCTGGTCAGGTGCTTCTCCTATATTTTAGAGGTTTTTGATAAGATACAAAGAGCCTGTAATGTTGTTGGCCCTGACCTGGCATCTCGGCTTCAGTTACTTTCTCACCATCATAACATAGCTTCCCCATGTCTTTTCTATAAATATATTCATGGTAATTGTTCTAAAGAGCTTTCCTTATCGGTATTTCAACTTTATAAATTTACACACACAACTAAATTGGTGACAGGGTTTCATCATTTTACAGTTTTGAAAGTTTTATGTTAAAATGTTCTTCTCTCTGGAACTCTTCTGTTTTCAAAAATTTAAATGCAATCATTTTCTGTTATATTATCCTCTCTCCTTAATGTTTTTCTTTTTCACACTGTAACCCCCTTGACCTTGGTTGGGTGAAATTATTTAACAAAAACAAACTGTAAAAAGTGCTTTATGATTCTGAATGCCTCAAGATGAGTGACTTCTAAACTGGAGCTGAAAAATATTAAATACTTAATCAAGCTTAAAAAATATTAAATACTTAATCAAGCTTATTGTTAGTGCAATTAAAATATATCCAGTTTTATTTACAAGGGTGCATGTGATAATTGAAAAATTATATAATGAAAACAAAGAGTAGAGAAAAAAAATCTGTATGTATGTTCCATCTTAAAAACAAAACAAAAAAAATCTATAGGTTATTCAATAAAAACCACACAAGCCTCACTGACAGTTTTGAAAGCAACTGCATGAATAGATTAGTTGTTTCTTAATATTGGTTATTACATTTCTAATGATAGCCTTCAATGTTAAAGACATTCTCACCAGATGCCTCCAGCTTGTTCCTGACTATAAACATGAAAGATCTGGTTATCTGTAGCTGGTGCCATGGGCACAATGTGTGCATCTTCATATTGGAAGTTGGTATATTAATGTATTTAATAGGTTCAGAAATAAAATAGGAATGTTAAAATTTGTGAGTACATTGTATAACATAATTTTGGTCATCTTCCACTTATTACTCACAAATGGTGTGTTCTCAGATATCTGGAACATTTTGTATAATAAAATTTTGCTTGAAATTGGAAATTACTTTCTAAAATTTAGCTGTAGAAATTAGGATCTCATCAGTACTCCCTAGGAATAAAATATAAAAAAAATATTTCTTTCCCAGAGGCAAAAAAGATAGCCGAAGGATATATGAAGAATAAATCTTATGCAAGAGTAGTAGAAAAGACAAATACAAATATTACCCATCAGATAGACAAGTACAATGAACTCATAGAAAAACTAATACGTTTAGAACTGAACAAATGGCCAAACTTTCAGAAAATTTAAAAATATTACACCTCCAAAAATTAGAGAAAACAAAAACAGGAACCAAAGAAAAAAACAACAAAATTTTAACTTCTTCCCAAACTTTCTCTCATAAAAACAAACCTTTTGAAGAACAAAGCTCACAAAAACCAATCTATTAGGATCACCATTAAAAGGGTCAAAAGTTATCTCCCCTGGACCATTCAAGGGATTCCGTTTCCCAGCTAATGGGGACATGCTGGGAGACAAGAAAAATGGGCTTCCGGTAGAGGCTAGCAAACATGGCAAGCAGAACTCTTCCAGACTCTCTATAAACGCATCCTTATTCAACATCCACAACTGTTCGCTGTACTCATGTTTCCACAATAATAAATTCCCTAGTTATTTCCAATACTCAGCGAGTGTGTCATTTTTCCATAACCGTTTTATTTTGTCATGTTAAAAACATAACGCAATCAGTAAAATATATAACCACATCTCTAAAGAAAACAGAATCCTCTAAACAAAAATGAGAAATACCTATTAAAAATAAATTTGAACTTTTTGATGAAATGGAAATAGAAAGTCCAAATCAACAAACAGAAGCAATGAATTCAGAAATTAGTCGCCGATCAACAACAAAACAAGAAAAAAAACAAAACAAAATAAAAACAAAACAGATAACCGGTCTTGATCAGACTCTAAAACCAGAAACTTGAAAAATAAAACTACCACAAAAGATTCAGTAAAAGACAATCCAAGAACAGAAGAAAAAAATGAAAAAAGCAAAACTAGATAAATGCACTCAAAACCCAACAAATAATACTCACTTTACACCAAAAACAAGACTCCAAATTGAAAAAAAAAAAAAAATTCAAACGCTAGAGGAAATGGACATAGATAACAAAAATCGTAACACAAAATGATCTATAAAACTGTAATAACAAAATTTTAATACAGAAGAGGAGAGACATAAAGATAACTTGAACAATAAAGAATAAAATTAATGTCTGTTCAAATTAACCAAAACCAAATGACAAACAAAATTCTCCAGTGGAACATCAGGGGTGAAAATGTTAATCTTGCTGAATTAACACTCCTAATCCACTCATTCAACCCAGCAGTTGTATGTCTCCAAGAAACATACAAAAAATCAAATGACACATTCTGCATTAAATGACATACGATTGCATATACAAACAAGGGAATAAAGCTTCTGGTGGCTCATCAATTATAATCAATGACAATATTATTCAAAGTGAAATCAAGCTGAATACAACACTACAAACAGTTGCAGTAGCTGTGACACTCAGAAAGCCATTATCTGCTCACTATACTTCCTGCCTAACGAGAATCTAATAAGACACAATTAAATGAACTACCCAAACCCTAATGGGAAATTTTAATAGCCACAATGAAATATGGGGAAAGAAAGAGACAAATAGAAGAGAAATAATAGATTTTTTTGAATGAAAACCACTTATGTCTGTTCAACAATGGAGCATATACATATTTACACCCAACTACTGGAACATATTCAGCTATTGATTTAACAATATGCAAACCCAGTATGAACATGGATCATCATTGAAAAGTTTATCACGATACCTGTGGAAGTGACCACATTCCAATCATACTACAAAGTCAAGAATTGGAAAAAGATTTCAAAGTACCTCGATGGAACCTTCAAAAGGCAAACTGGCAAAACTTCAAAAACACTTATCCAATTGACACCAGAAGCCAAGATAAGAAAAGATGATATCATATATTTTACCAACACTTTAAAAACAATTGCAGAACAAAATATCCCCAAAAGTTCACTATCACCAAAATTTAATAGCCCTTGGTTTATAAAGAATGCAAAGAAGCTGTTAGAGCCAGACGAGCAGCTCTCAGAAAATTTAAAATCCAACCAACTGAAGAAAACCTAGAAAATTATAAAAACAAGAGCTAAAGCACACAGAGCTATTAAAGAAGCCAAATGGACAATATGGTAAGTATACATCAACAAATTAAATTCAAATACCAAAACAAAAAAAATATGGGATATGATTAATAAAATTTCAGGGAATAATGTTAAGCTTATAAGCATATCATCCATAATAACATTAAAATCACAAACCAAAAAGACATAACTGAAATTTTAACTGAAAATTTTGCAAAAAATTCCTCTTCAACCAACGGGAAAAAAAATTTCAAACCATCAAAAATCGTGAAGAACGACAAAGAATTAACTTTAATTCAGATGACTCCGAAAACTACAATAAAACCTTTACAATGTCCGAATTAGAAGAGTCACTTAAAAACGCACATAACTGTTAGACCAGATGAAATCCATTATACTTTACTGAAGGAATTGCCTAGAAAATCAAAATAATACTTACTCAAAATATATAACAGTATCTGGACAAATGAAAGATTCTCAAATGTATAGAGACAAGCCACAATAGTACCCATACCCAAACCTACAAAAGACCTCACAGACACAACGAATTACCATCCCATTGCACTCACAAGCTGTATATGCAAGACCCTTGAGAGAATGATTAATAAAAGATTAATCTGGTATTTAGAAACCAATAATCTAATTACCAAACACCAAGCAGGTTTTAGAGAAAATAGGAGCCCCATCAACCACATTATAAAGCTGGAAACTTACACACGAGAAGTATTCATCTAAAAAGAACATGTTGTAACCGTATTTTTTTTAGAAAAAGTTTACGATACGACATGGAAATTTGAAATACTAAAAGATTTAAAAGAACTAGGTCTAAAAGGCAGGATGCCAATATTCATTGAAAATTATATGAGCAACAGGAGTTTCCGAGTAAAACTCGGAAATGTCTTTTCAAGCTCCAAAAAACAAGAAATGGTAGTCCCACAGGAAGCAATATTATCAGTTACAATGTTTAATATAAAAATTAATATAGCCAAAAATGTTAATACTGGAATGGAATGTGCTAGGTGGATGACCTCATGATAAATTTCAAGGCCAAATACATGCACATTATAGAACGACACCTGCAAATATACCCGAACAAAATAAATGACTGGGCCACTATAAACAGTTCAACTTCTCTCAAACAAAAACAAAATGCACTCATTTTTGTCAAAAAAGGAAAATGCATCATGATCCTGAGCTAAAACTTGGCAATAACAAACTGACAGTAACAGACCAATACAAATATCTTGGAGTCATATTTGATAAAAAACTCACCTTTTACACCCATATAAAATATTTAAAAAAAAAAGAAGATATATATAAGAACGCAACTACTGAGAATCATAGCCCATACAAATTGGGGAGCTGACTGCAAAACCCTTTTAAAGCTCTACTAATCACTTATAAGATTTAAACTTGACTACAGTTGTTTTGTCGATGGTGTATCTAGAAAGTCCTACATCAAGGAACTTGACACAATACATCACCAAGGACTGAGACTAGTACTGGGAGCTTTTACCACCACACCCATAGAAAGTTTATATGCAGAGGCAAACAAACTATTACTAATAATGAGACAAGAAAAACTTGCTCTCCAATATTACACAAAATTAGCATCTTATACCTCAAACCCTACACATTGGTGTGCTTTTCAACCCAAACACAAAAATTAAAAAAAAAAAAAAGAGGAAAGGTGATTAAGCCATTTGGACTATGTATGGAGCAAATAAGATGAAGCCAAAGTGAACATTGCTTTAATATACAAAGCTATCAGACTAAAGGACCCACCTTGGCTATCCTTAATTTCAGAAAACCCACCCTGGCAAATAAATCAACTAAACTAGACCTGAGTGTATTACTAAACCTCTCCAAACATTCTAAAACCAGCAAAATCAAGCCTACTTATATGGAAGAAATATATGGCATCCTCCAAGAGTACCCAAACTATGAACATAGCTATACCAATAACTCTAAAATCAATGAAAAGGTTGGATGTTCAGCTATACAAAGAAAGAAAATTATCTCAAAACGTGTACCTGACAAATCTTTAATCTTTATCGCCGAAGCCACAGCAATACACCTGGCCCTAAATATCATAGCAGCCGATAAAGCAAATAAATTCATCATTTTCACTGATTCTTTATCACTGAAAAGAAAGAATATGAACAATCCTCTAATAACTAATCTATTAAACAGAATCAACAATATCAGCAAAAAAAAAACCACATCATCTTATGTTGGATTTCCAGTCATATCGGCAGCCGCGGAAATACAAAAGCTGACACTTGAGCAAAAAAAATCACTAAGCATGAAAAACACTAAATTAAAAGTCCTCTATACTGATTTCAAACCAATCATAAATTCATACATTAAAAACAAATGGCAGCTACAATGGAACATATACAAAAAAAAACAAATTGCAAGAAATCAAAGCCATTCTTGGAAAATGGAGCCCCAATTTTAATCTAACTTGAAAAGAAGAGGTGGTCATAACAAGAACAAAGATTGGCCACGCAAACATCACCCACTCATTTCTACTGAAGGGAGAAAACCCTCCTGAGTGTATAACATGTCAAAAGGCATACACAGTAAAACATTTTCTAATAGACTGCCCTGCCTTAGCCTCCACCCGACAAAAATACTATAATTCAAAGAATATAAGAGAACTTTTAAAAAAGCAGATAGTCATATTGAACTACTTGAAAGAAGTCAATCTCTCTTCAAAAATATAACCCTTTTTATTTAAAAAAAAAAAAAAAATGCTACACCCATTTAAAGAAAATAGACACCATAGCAATAAATAACAGTCTGACATGCTGAAAAAAATCAAAACAAACTTATTTCTCCATGGAACTTGAAAGAAAAAAATTATTACCAGCCACAAACTTATTACCAACAATGAATTTTTGAAGGAAAAAGTATTACCAGCTGATATATCTCGGGAAGGAATATCAGGGAAAAGAATAGTGTAAGAATAATACTTAACACTGAAGATAGATTAGAAGAGATTTATTATACAACAATACAATAGACCAATAGACGTACAAGAACAATCAATGAATAGTAAGTGGAATAATGATCAAGTAGAAAATGTCTCCGCCTATGACATATGCGTCTGTCTAGTGATGTATGCTGACATATGCCCCAGTCACAGTCTTTTATAGACTAGACCATATCCATTACGGGGTAGGATAGGATGTTCCTCTACAACACCAGCAATAAAATTTTTTTGGCATTAAATGACCTACTGAGGTTGATATGCCATAAACCAACCAACCAAATACTCAGTAACAAACTACATGAAATATCCTCAAAATGCATGTTCATCAGGCTCTTTAAAGAAAAAGGCTTCCGTTTGGTTATTAAAAAAAACATTTAGATACTGACATTATACAATACTATAAAAGATATTTAAAATGCTAGCTCTTTTCATCATAAAAGCCAAAGAAATGATATAGACTTAATCTGTTAGACTCTTAATCTGACACTTGCTTTTGTAACAAGTATTTTCTGCAGTCTGGTAGCTTTTCTTCCTACATTGATAATCAATCTTTTGATGAGGACTAAACTGTGAAATACTATTGTCTTGAAAACAACTCAACTTTTCATAGAGAAAAATTCAAGAAATGGTGTTATTTATCAACTTTCAAAATACCTATTCTGAAAATTCCTTGTCTGTTGTTTCTAAAGCTACTGTAGAAATAGAAGATTAATATTGCCTTTAAATAATAATTTTACTATACACAAACCCAAAAATGAAAACACAAAATTGTTTGATAGCAAATTACCTATAGGTATGCCTTGCTTTGTGATGATTCTTTTTGTTTTTACAGAAGACTTACAGAAGTACACTATCTGAAATAGTCTATAGAGAAAAGGCAATTATCATTAATTTATATGGTTTGTGGATTTTGATCATTCTTAAACTAAAAAGTTTGTATGTGTGTGCACCATGCCCCCTTCAGGATGTAAATAATCATGGCTCTCCACAATTTTCTATACTTTGGGGCTCTTAATAAATTTTGTAATTTCTCCTAAATCTTGTTCTGCCATCCATCTACTCAAGTTCACTAAATATGTTATGTGTTGTTTTCTTTGTTCCTCTTGCCTTCAATTTGTCCTATGATTTTTCAAGTACACTTTCTTCGTTATGTGCTCTATAAATTTCAGCTGTCTCTTCCTGATGTTAAGCATGTTTCCTTTTTGTTTCCATTTTCTCTAAAGCTTTGTCATTGCCTGCATACTTGGTCCATGGTATCCTCATCATCCTTCTGTAGAACCACATTTCTGTTGCTTCAAGCTTCCTCTTTGCAAAAGTTTTTCTTAATACTCTGCTTAACTTTTGAAATACCTCTTTGTCTATCCCAATGTATTATCAGATTTTAGTGTCACACTTTGTCATCTGTTAAAACACTTCCCAGATATTTAAATTTTTATACTTTGATTTTGATATTTGTAATTTGCATTTTGGGCTCATCCTTTTGCTGATAACCATGTATTCTGTCTTGTAGTTGATGTTTAATCCTTTCTTGCCATTCTCCTTCACTATTTCTATAGGAGCTTTTGTAGTTGTGCTATCAGCATTGTGTCATTGCATATGTTAACATTGTGGCTGCCAATAATGAATCCTGGTAGGAAGTTTTATTCTCTCCAGTTTGCCTTACTGTATAGGTTGAATAAATTCAATAAGACAAATCCTTGTCTTGCATTCCCTTTCTATTTTTGTATATCTGCTGAACTCATTTTCTATTTATATGCAGGCAGTTTGCTGCCAGTATAGGTTCTTGGTTATTCTAATATCTTTCCCAAATATGTCAAGGTTGCTGGGTAGTTCCAACACATCTTTGTAGCACACTTTATTGAACACCTTTGTGTAATCTATAAAACACAGGTGCACACCCTTCTGCATTTGTATTAATCTTTCTGATAACATAAATATCATGTTCTTTGTTTCTGTGTCTTTAATGAATCCACATTGTTTTTGTCCTATTTCTGGTCTGATTCTGCTACTTACTCTATACATCAGAATTCAGATAAATTTTGTTATATGACTGATTAGGCTGATTGTCCAATGACATTCACATTTGTTTGCACCAAATTATACAGGTGGGAATAAAAATGTGAAAAAGCTAAAATATTATAATAGTGTTATAAAATGAATAAATAAAAAAACTGGTAAAATAAATACAAGAATATTAGTAAAATTTATTGTAGTTTTTATAAAAATCACAACTTTTTTTATCTGTATATATTTTTTCAATCACTGAATAATTTTATACAAATTTTTATTTTCATGCACAGAAATTTTTACCAAACTTGAATATGTGCTTTATATGTTCATTTTTTTTATTTAAAGAACAATAGTGCATTCTAACTTTTCAATAAATGTTTTTAACGGCTTCCTAAAATAATTGCCTGCCTCATACTCCAACTTTATTTTGTCTTTTATGTCCTTGCTTAGCTATTTTTTTTTTTTTTTTTTTTTTTTTTCATATATACAATTCTTTGCATGCACTTTGAACATACTGGAAACATGTTCTCCTTCAGTATTAGCCATACTTTACAACAAACGTTGCAGCACTGTCAATTGTATCAAAAAAATGTAAAAGGTCAAGAAATACTCAAAATATTTTCTCCATATAAATTAATAGTAGCTGCTGCTACTTTATTTTATGCCATTTTGGCTTACAAAAGAATAATAAATATACTATTTTTTGATAGCAAATGAAACAAATAAACACTGTACTGAAAAAGTATTAGTATATGATTAAGTACTTGTAAAACCACTATGCATGTTGTAGGTTCTATTTTAATTTCTCACTTGTTTATGCAATTCTTTATTGTTAAACTGAGATTTGTTGACTTGTGATTTGTTTTGATCACTGAGCATAATATATTATGGCCACCTTTTTGTTTATTTTGAAAACTATGAAATATGAATTAAAAAAAATATATATACTGGGATCAGACATATATCAGCAGGATGAAGGCTTGGCAAAGGGCTTGCCATTATCACCAACAATGGCTAACATATGCATGGAATACTCTGAAGAAATGGCACTAGAATCCATATCACTAAAGCCAACTCTATGGCTGAGATACATAGATAACGTATTCATACTCTGGTCACACCTGGAAGCGGTCTAGCTACTATTGGACCATGTGAACTCGATAAGATCATTGATACAGCTTGCAACGGAGAGAAAACAACAAACTAGCATTCCTGGGTATTCTGCAAGTTAACTATAACCAGACAATGCCTCTACTTTAATTCCCATCACCCATATAATGTAAAGAAAGGGATCATCTGTCATTTACAACTTCGAGGTGGAACAAGAAATGATCTGTATTAGCAGCACCCTACAATGTGATAACTATCCTAGGTACATAATTGCAGCACCGACAAACTGGATTAGAAGGGTGCAAGAGGATAACAATGCTTAGAAAACAACTTTGGACTCCCTAACTTATGTGAACGGATTATCAGAAAAAATACAGAAGATCTGTGGTCCATATAACATCAGGACAACCTTCAATAGATCAACACTTTGCAGATCCATCTTCCAAGTAAGACCTGTCTTAGAGAAGAACATTATTAAGGACTGTGTGTATGCCATCCAATGCAGCTGTGGTAAGAAATATAAAGGAGAAGCATGTTGCCTCCTTAAGATAAGACTGCAGAAACAATGTAAGTCTGTAACACAAAGAGAAATAGGGTCAGCACCACCTGATTTTTCTATGTGGAAGGGAAAAGGTGATCACTGCCCCCTGTGGGATGAGGCTAAAATAATAGAGGACATCACTGGAAAATATGAAAACTTTAGGAATCAGTGCCTATGCTAGGCCATAAAAATCTCCCAAGCCAGCCAAACATGGAAATGAATATAATATGGAAACCAGTAAAGCAAAGTGCTAGGGAAAAAAATAGAGAAAAAGCAACAGTAGCTTAAGTTATGAGCTGCTTCCCTTTTTTCTTTTTTTTTTTTTTTTTAGTGGTTACTGAGACATTAGGTTATAAATCAGTTTAAGAAATTTGTACATTGTCTTCAAAGAACACATTTATCTGAATTCTGATATATAGAGTAAAAGCACTAGTTGAATCCAGTGACTTGACCCAAAGAGTTGTGATAATACCTGTCTATAGCAGAGGTGAAGAAAAACTTGAACTGATGCTAAGACATCTGGAAGAGGCATGGCACATGGAACTAGAACATTCTACTGTAGTGAATAAAATAAAGGGTACACTTCAAAATTCCAATCACCTGAAGAAGGCATAAGCATACAATGGCTGAAATGTTTTGAATATGGCAGTTTGAACATGTAAAGAGTGTAAATATACTTTTGAAAATTTTACTGTGTACCTTATGGCTTATTTAGCAAAAATACCTTATTCCATTTCATGATGCTTGATAAAAATCAGTCATGTTAGCTAAATTGGTAATTTCTGTAATCTTTCAGCAAAAGTCTGATTATATTTACTATTCTTCTATGTGGATAAGCTTTAATAGATGTAAATTTATGTTTTATTTATTAAAGAATAATATATAAGTCTAAATGTGTTTCTCAAAATTGTTTTAAAATCTATATTGTTTTTGTCTATTTTAATGTGGTTTATTATTACTTCCCAAAGATGGGCTGTCTTATTTTTTAATGTCATCTGAGCATTCTGTAGAGAATAACAGCTGTATAATAGCAAAAAAGAAACACTGTTCCAGTATTCTTGAAGATTTAGGATACAAAATACAAGGTCTGATCAAAAAGTACAGGGACTGGTGCTATAAAAAAAAAACCCCAACACATATCAATTCAGCATTTAATCTTGAAGTGGTTCCCTTCTGAAGCCACACACTTTATCTGGTGTTGTTTCCATTGATGGAAGCATTCCTGGAACTTCTTTTTTGGGATAGTTAGCAGCTGACCTGTCACGTTTATTTGGTTTTCATGATGTCTTGAAATCTTGTTCCTTAAAGTAGGTTTTGTTCCTCAAGTAGGTTTTTATTTTTGGAAAAATGAATAGTTCTAAGAAGCAAGATCTGGGGAATATGGTAGTTGTTGTACCTGGGGAAATTTTTTTTTCTTTGTCCAAAAACTGCTTCTCAAGCTATAACCACACTTTATACACTTCCAAGTACTGCTATAAACAGCAGAAGTGAGCAAGAATGCACTTAGTGTGCATGTATGACAGTTCAAGGTCAGTCAGTGCCAAGCAGCTTCACTCTGTGTATCTTTATCCCTGTTAACACAACAGTTCTGATACTCTTTGGCTCAAATACAAGGTCTGATAAAAAAAGTCCTTTTTGTTTGAAATCTAACCCTCTTCTGGTACACTACATGTAAGGAGGATTTATTTTTCTTGGTATTGAAGCCAATACACAGCCTGTAGTCTCAAAACTATTGTTGCGATAATGTCTGATCACAATAAGAACAGGAATTCATCAAGTGTACAGAAGTTTCCACTGGATATTTATATTAAAAATAACATTTACCTATATTTCTGAGATGAGGTAGTATTTCCTGATTTTACGTTATTCGGACTATTGTCCTCCTCTTCATTGACATTTCCATAACATTTTGGCTGTTGTAAGCTCTGGCCTTCTTCAGGTGCTAGGAATTTCAAACCAAGCCCTTTATTACAATCATTGGGGTATACCTTTCTCATGAAGGGAGATAACTTATTACTACTAGAAGAAGCTTTACACAAGGAATGAGAATGATATACTCCAGTGATTGTAATAAAGGGCTTGGTTCAAAAATTCCTAACACCTGAAGAAGGCCAGAGTGTACAACAGTTGAAACATTATGGAAATGGCAACGAAGATGAGGACAATAGTCTGAATAATGTAAATAGTGTTAAAAAAAAGTCAATATTAGAATAGCTTTAAGTTTATCTGAAAACAAATTTGCACAGTCCATTGTATTGTTGATTTGCTGATGCATTTAGTAAATGTCACTAGAGCAAGCCTGTGTAAAGATTACATTAGGTTGATTTTATAATACTTTTAAATATAATTCATTTTTTAAAAATTAAAATACTTACTGCCTTACTTAAACTATATCACTTGTTCAAATTTAGTTTTGTTCAAAATAGCAGATAGCATTGTACATCGTCAGTCAATTTGATTTTTAAAGACAATTATCCTTTTTAAATTTTAAAGCCAGAATTTCAATAAACTTACATAAATTCACACACACACACACCTATATATATATATATATATATATATATATATATATATATATTTGAAAGCCAGTTATTTAAGCAAACTTGGTTTCAACCTTTTGGTATCTTCAATTGATTTATAACAGCTGATTCCCAACTATTTTATTTTCAAATGTACAACAGGGATTTTTATGAACATGCTACTGGAAGTTTAATATAACTGAAATTTCAAAATTAGGGAGAAGTTTTTTTAAGGATTTTTCATTCAGGTTTTAAAATATCTTCTGATGTAATTATATCCAGACATAATCTCAGATCTTTCATTTAGTAATGTTTTGTTCTGAAAATATTATAGCTAACTTTCTTCTTGGCACAGTCTGCAAACATAACCATTGTTAAGTTTGGCTTATTATATTCCATGTTATATCAGGGTCTTTGCTTTTTTTTCTTTCAATTTCCACATGTGACTAGCCATTTTGGTACAATTTTTAAGGTTTTCTAGATTGAATGTAAATCTATTATTATACCATCTGCTTTGTAAATAACTTCTGTTTTACAAAGTTCATCAAGTGGGTGTTTGTTTTTGTCCCTGTAGTTTAAATTCTTTATTAGTGATATTATGTTGCGCATTATTTTGCATGTTATTTTTAAGTTTCTGGCTTTTTTTTTTGTCATTTTCTAAATTATTAGTACGACTATAACTTAATTTATACTGCTATTGAATATTTTATGTAATTTTGAGATTTTAGGGAAAGGTTTATTAATTAATTTAAAAAAAAACATTTGCCCTATTTTGAATTTTACTTATGAATTGGTAGGTTGAACCAAATAATGTTTCGATTTCTAGTATTTTTCATTTGTCTGTTTAACTGAGGTTTGTATTCTAAATTGTTTTTATGCACACTTTCATTTAAGGCCCTTTCATCAAAGATTGTTTTGTGAGAGGGATTTTTAGATAATCTGTGTTCTATTCCTTTAGGGTTATGTTTGATTATGCTAGCGGGATGGTTAGATTTAGTGTTTACATATTTTAAAGTTGTATTTGTTTTTATATATGGGGAGACACTGCCAGTTTGTAGACTAAATTCTACATCTAAGTATTGGATAACTTTTTCATTTCGACTTCTATTTCAAAATCAAAGTTTTTGAAGAGTTTGAAAAGTATTTTATTTTGCGATATCATCTTAACATGTATTTTCTCACTGGCAAGCAATAAAATGCTGTCTATCAGTCATTAATACTAGCCAAACACAATTCAAACATTAACCAGTTGCATGGATCCATTTATTTTTATCTTGTCATTCACTAGCAACACAACAAAGAAAGTAGATATTAACCAGTAACTAAACATGGAATTTATACTGCCAATTAGTATGTACTGAAATATTTCAAACTAGCTTGTTTTGCTAAGATAAGTAATTCTTTTTATATATAAGAAACTCTGAAAAAAATAGCTGTCTGTTTTTAAATTGATGAAACAGTTAAATTTGAAAGTAATTTAAAAATGTTACAGAAAGATTAAAGTTGAATATATTTTTTTTTTACTAGTTTACATTTTACTATTTACTCACCACCCCCAACAAAGAATGCCATTTTACAATTACATTGTACTTGTATAAAGTAAAAGAAAATTTATTGCTCGCCATTTTAAAATTAATCATCTGCTTTTGTCCTTAATGTGATAAAAGAAGTTTAATATATATATATATATATATATATATATATATATATATATATATACACACACACACACGAGTATTGGATACATGTTATTTTCTGTTATAACTCTAGTTTATGTTTGCCATTTTGCCTGATATTTGGTAAGTAATATCTTGTAAAGTTGTTTTAGTTGTATGTGGAAGGAAAATTAAAAACTCATGGTTGAACCCATTTTTTTTATCAAAGTTCAAAATTACTTTATGCAAAAGTATTGGATACGTGACACTTTTTTCAAATGTCCAATCGAAACTTTGTATTTTAAAAGACTTTAAATATTCAAATTTTCGATAGTATTGGAATGTTATCTGTGACCAATCAGAGAAGCATACAATTGCTTACAAGATAGTGCTACTAATCTGATTCTTTGATGTGCATTCTGCAATTCAAAGATTAAAAATGGCAAAAACTAAAGAATTATCCAGAGTTATGTGAGATAGAATCATTGAACGTCACAAAGGAGGACAAGGTTACCGAAAAATTAGCAAAGAAATGAATCTAGCACTAAGTACAGTAGGAAATATCATCAGAAAGTATAAGTATGGCAACGGTACAGCAAACCTTCCAAGAAATGGAAGACCGAGAAAAATAAATGAGGACTTCAAGGTGGATCAGCAGAAATGTGCAAAGTAAACCTCTTCATTACTTGTTCTGAAACTAAAACCGATATTGAGGGTGCTGGAATTAATGTAAGTAAGGATACCATTAGCAGAGCTCTATATCGTACAGGCTTTCATTCAAGATCACCAAGAAAAGTGCCTTTACTGAAAACCAAGCATGTCAAAGATCGATGAAAGTTTGTCGAAACTTATGAAAAGAAAGATATGCAGTTTTGGGAAAAGGAAATCTGGTCAGATGAAACGAAAGTTGAACTATTTGGAAGGAACACAGAGACAATTGTTTGGCAAAAAAATGGCACTGCCTTCAACAAGCTCAATACCATCCCCACAGTTAAGTTTGGGGGCGGTTCCATTATGATATGGGGATGCTTTTCATCCAAGGGCACTGGTGAGTTACAAGCTATCCATGGTAGAATGAATGGTAGCATGTACAGGGAGATTGAACCTTCAGAAATCTGCAACTTCTTTAGGATATGGTCGGAATATGCTTCAACACAACAATGATCCCAAACATACCGCAAATCTTACAAAGGAATGATTTGAAAATAATGGTATTAGTATTTTTAATTGGCCAAGTCAGTCTCCTGACTTGAATCCAATTGAGAATTTGTGGAATACTTTGAAGGTTAAAGTTCATAAGTGGAATCCACAAAATATCAAGCAATTAGAGGAATTATACAAGGAAGAATGGGGGAAAGTAACAGTGGATCAGTGTGGAAAACTTGTGGCCAACTATAGAAAGCGACTGGAAGCAGTGAAACAAAACAGAGGCTACGCAACAAAATATTAAATTGATATATCCAATACTTTTGCAAAAGGTAATTTTGAACTTTGATAAAATGGATTCAACCATGAGTTTTTAATTTTCCTTCCACATACAACTAAAACAACTTTACAAGATATTACTTACCAAATATCAGGCAAAATGGCAAACATAAACTAGAGTTATAACAGAAAATAACATGTATCCAATACTTATGCGTGTCACTATATATATAT
Organism: Ascarosepion bandense; assembly: GCA_037127315.1. Taxonomy (NCBI): domain Eukaryota; kingdom Metazoa; phylum Mollusca; class Cephalopoda; order Sepiida; family Sepiidae; genus Ascarosepion; species Ascarosepion bandense. The sequence continues at coordinate 2,636,266 of JBBBDQ010002008.1, forward strand.
AAGTTTATCGACTGAGCCAGTTTAAGTCTCGTTAATATTTTTATTATAAACTTATTCTTTCTATTGTGTCAGCAGAATAGTTCATTATATAAAAATGAGCAAATTGCCAATTGCTAGGTAGTGGAATGTTACATAAAAATAAATAGATAAACATTTCATTTTATGGATGTAGCTTCTGTATAGTTAGTGATTTTTAAAGGTGAGTCTTAGTGAAGTCAATTGCAATTTTGTTTTGACTCTTTACAAATCAATCAGCATAGCAGAATTTCTTGAATACAATAGATAACTACTCTTGTATGCATTTGAATTCATTACTAAAGAAATTAATGATCATTGGGGAAATGGGAAAAGCATGTCTTTAACAAATAGTTTTCTATCTATAGCACTAAAAACTGAGATGTTTCTTTCTTTAGTAAAATTATCCATCTAGTTCAAACCATGAATAAAAGACATAATTTTGATGGGCACCATAATATTATATAGGTTTTTGTACTGCTTTTTTTTTTTTTTTTTTTTTTTTTTAAATAAAATGTTCATTTTATTTTCTCTTGTAATTTAGCAGTAGTTAAAATTCATGCAACAGTAAATTTGCCATTTTAAACTCTGCATCATCAAATAACCTGGGTTATAAAATATTCAAGATTTATGGATCCCAGTTAACCAGTAACAATAATTTCAAATAAAAATCTTGTTTTTTAGATTTTTAGTAAACAGCTAAAATACTGATTTATTACTTAAAACAAGGTTTCATCTTTTGATAGTGTAATATACTAATTGGCAACCTGAATTCAAAGTAGATTTTAAGGAAATTAAACACTTCTGAACTCCCTCCCCAAAAAAAAAAAATTTAATTTATTAGCTTTCTTATTTCTGATGCATCCATTCATCTGCCTAAATATTTTAATATCCAACAAATTTGTTTCTTTGCTAAAAGCAAGAATAAATTTTAGAAGTACTGGCTTCATGGATTATATACTGCCTCTAACTAATCTTGCTAATATTCTTTAATGTTATTATTGATGTACATTTGAAATGCTTACTATTATGAAATAGATTATATTTTTGCAGGCTACTTTCTTCTTAAGACCCTTACACATACAGCTATGTACCAAAATGGCTCAGTTCAACAATCATCTATTATATATCTCTTGCAAACTCTCAACCATTTGTTAGTGTCTAACATTAAAAAAATCCATTTTTATATTCCTTCAAACAATTAAGTGCCATAAGCAATTCACGCTTGGGTGATCATGTCTCGAAAGATACCTGACTGACTGGGCAGAAGATTTTCTGGCAGTAGGTTGTCATTACTTTCTGCAGTAGACTGGTTGCCAACTAAAACTATAGAACCCAATCTTTCCTGCTATTTAATCCATATATGGAGGGGGAAGACTAATACTTTTCCCAAGAGTATTTGTGCATAAGTGAATGCAACAAATTCAACTGGAATTCGAACTTGGTTCTCTGAGTTCTCATTCTGTGACAATAATCACTGCACTACAACACGCATCTTTTATATTCCTTACTGAAGCTAAAAAAAATCTTTTATGAACAGAACTTATATACTCTATATTCATTGTTTCTCTAATTGACTGAAGTAGCTTTACCAATATGTTTAATGATCAATCTTGTATGAATTTTACAACTCAAACTAATTTATCCTCAAATATTTAATTTCCTTGTTAGTATTTAAATTACATTCAAGACAGAATTTATTATTCAAGTGAAGTGTAAATGCATTTGAAACTTCCACACATCTTTTTAATTAGAAATTAATCAAATGCCCCATCTTTAAACATTTGACTATTTTCTAACTCTATCTTAATTTGTTCAAGACGTTGCCATTCACTTCCCACCAATTATGCAAATAATATAAATTTCCTAAGGGAAACTGTTTCACAGGGCTTTTTGTATATTAAAGTCCTCATGAATTATGCATTTAGATTCTAACCCAGATATCTTATTCTCTTGACCCCCCCCACCCCACCAGAGTTTATCATAGTGTATGTTTTAGAGGGATTGGGTATTATTTTCGAGCCAAATGCTAACATCTTAGGCGGTCTACAGATTCTTATAATAGCCAATACTGAAGCAAACTCTATATTCACACTCTTAAGAAAAGCTTGTAGATTTAGTTTCAACATTCATATCATATTCCTGATACCTTTTACTTATGCCCACAAATATTAAGAACTGATATTTCAGTTATATGGGTATGTTTAAGTTTGGAAGGCTTACTCTATTTTAATGGAAAGTATTCAGGTAAACAACATTACTTAGTTTTATCAGTTCTACTATTCATGGCTAACACTTACCATGTCACACACATTGTAGCAAACTGCTCTCATTCTCTTCATATTCTATTGGTGAGATGTAAGTTTCATTTCAGCAGCAGCTTCTCACAAACCACTGCTTTGTGGAACCAATTCCCAAGAGGATCTTTAGGGTTAAATTATCTTCATATAACATAAGCTTTGCTCTTTACCTTTATGGATGTGTATTGTGGTGAAGTGGATATTGGCTCTGAATGAGAAATTGGGGAACCATGTTCGAATTCCAGTTGAATTTTCTGTATTCACTTATATGCAGATACCCTTAGGAAAAGTGTTGACACTTCTCCCCCCAGCTATGGGCTAAATAGCGGACAGAATGGGTTCTGTAGCCTTAGTTGGCAACCAGTCTACTGCAGAAAGTAACCTACTGCTAGAAAATTTTCTGTTCAGTCAGTCATGTCTCTTTAAAGACATGATCACTCAAGTGTGTATCACATGTGGCACTTAACTGACTGACCTTTACCTGTTACTCTATAACTCTACCTTGTGTGGCTTTTGGACCTTGTACAAGGTGATCATTATTGTAAAAAAAAAAAATTTTTTTTTTCAGCTAGTGAAATTTAATCTATAAATTTCAAAATAGAAATACAATTGGTTCTCAAACAAAATAGAAAGTCATCCTAGTTTAGTACTTGTAAAATCCACACTTTTATTACCAATATTTCTTAATGAAAATCCTTTGATATTTAGGATTACCAGAGTGGTTCTTGGCTCTTCTGAATATGTTCCAAGTCAAAATAGAGCCACTATTATTATATATCATTACATTGATCATTTTTGTCAGGGTTTTCTTTCTATTCCTTCCTTCCTCTTGGAAGGTTTCCAAGTAGGTCTCCTATTTCCGCTATGTCCAATTCAAGGCTACTACTTCTTGCATGAATCCTAAGCAATTAGAACTTTGCCAAGTTATTCAAAAATGATCATTATTGATGCATGTAGAGTAATTGAAATCTGGAATACTTGATATCTTGAGCAATCTCAATTGGCATTCTATTCTGCATTGTAATGTCTATCATTGAGTAATTATATTACTTAGCTTTAAGCTGATAGATTGCAGTTTGTTTTAGTTGTGTATGCTGTCTCAAGAGTTTTTTCTTTTCTGGTAATGTTATCTTTTTTTATGCGAGGTGTGGGGAGCGTTTGATTAAATTAATGCATGCATAAAATGTGAGCTTAATTTAATAAGTGGTCATTTTCATAATTCTGATGTAGGTTAAGATTAATTTTGTTTCTGCATTTTAAATTTAGTTTGATATTTAATTAGCATTAGTAACTTTACAAATAGCTCAATATTTTAGAATTTTTGATCATCACATTCTCACCATTGTAAGTTTTAGTTGGTTTAGATTTTAAATTTAATCCTATTTTAGTACTTGTATTACTGAAATGTTTCGAACCTCATTATTCTGATAATGAGCAAAGATTACATTACTTTAGTAGTCCAATTATTTTATAGTTTATTGAAACACTTCTCTTTCTATTTAATTAATTTTGATCTTTAGTTATAAACTTTCAATTAGAATTGTTTTAAAAATATTCAAAGGAATATTTTTTTTTAAATAATGAAAAAAAAATTAAATACAAGCATTTTGTGATTTTGTGAGCCTATGCAAAATATAAAATTATCTTGTACTGAAGGAATGACTTATTCAAACTCTAAGTGACATTATGAGAATATCTTTGTGTCTGTATTCCTATCTGTGAAGCTTGGATCCATTTCAAGTTGAGCAAAGTGTTAATCCCCTCTTCCACGATAAAAAGAAAGATATTGGCAAGTTTGAAACAAGTTAATGAAGAGTAAAATTCTGAATAACATTGCTTCCCTTCTTTTGGAACCTAAACAAGATGTTGAGAATAGGCTTTTCAAAAAATTACCTTGATATTACTTAATCTGAATATTTTTTTCTGTCTTTACCCAAAAGTAAAAACAGACTATTAGTTTTTCTCAAGGACCTGAATTATATATAAAGTGAATTTGGCTGTTTACCATTATAAAGAAAATTGTAGAGGAAGTCTTTGGCAAACATTTTTTGATTGATGTAAATGGAATGCTGGACAGTATACTAGGTAGACTCTTTTTTTTTAATATGAAAGTAGTGTGGCTGATTCTTAGTTTTAAAAAAATTGTCTTTATCAGAGTGGCATTACTTTCTCTTCATAAAGACTTTTTTTTTTCTTGTCTTGCTTCTAATCAGGCAAGTTTCTGTATTTTAATTTATTGTAGCCTTTAATTATAAATTGTTGATATTTTTAATATTTTCTAATGGTTGATATTTTCTTAGCAGGCAGTAAAACTAGATTGATGTGTTGAGAGAAAATTTTTCAGTTAATTTTATAAAAGTTTTTTTTTTTTTTATGAACTTGAAAATTTTGAATTGCTATAGAATGTATACATCTTTTTAGTGGTATGGTCTTTATATATAAAGGCAAAAAGAAAACTTTTCTTAGCTGAGGCATTTCATGCTCTGATAGACTTCAAGCCAAATGTAAAGATTTTATTTTGCAACAAGTATTTCTAAATAGAAGTAAAAATGTTAATTCTTCAGAAATTTTAGATTTAAGAATGCTTTTAAATATACTAACTGAAAATCAAACTAAATTATGGAGGATACTAAGTGATGTAATTTAATGTCTAATGAACAAAAGCATATTTAGTTTCGAGAAATTTATGTATTATATTTTAAATATTAGGTTTTGAATTTAACCATTTTTCTTTCAAATCTAAAATGTTATAGTCATGTATGTTTGCTTGGGAAAGGAGATTTATTTTTTGGAAAGATGGTATTTAAAGAAATATGGGGGCACAGCCTTTTCATGTTGGTAAGATTTAATAGTGGCACACTCAAGAATCAACTGAAATCAGTATGCAAAATGTTCAGTTCCTTGAACAATATTTAAAATCTTAATGACTCTTCTTAGTCATAGAAAATAAAAATATGCATTTCAGGTATGTAGGATCACAATGATTGTAATAAAATCTTTGGCCATGTTACCAACCTTCTTTCTTGGGGTTCTTTTGGAAAGTTACATTTAAAATGAGGATTTAGCAAAATGACATAGACTTATGTAGAGGTAAATTAACCATAGCTTAAGCAGGACACACACACACACACACACACACACACACACACACACACACACACACACTGCGATGAGTAAATTGTCGCCATTATTATTTTTTAATTTCATGCATGTGCATTGTTTTTGACTTTGTCAACTGCACAGCATAGTATCAGTTCGGCACCATCTGTGAGGAAAAAAGCAGCATGATACAATTCACTTTGCCAAAAATTTGGAAATGACATGTTATACTGCTTGGCATTTATGCCGGAATCTTTAATAGGAACATTTCAGCATGTTTAGGTGTCAATCTGAGAACAGTCCAGAGGATTCAGAAAGAGATGGATGATATATCCTGTGAACATCATGGTGTCTTAATGATTGTGACATTATGCCTCCATTCATATTCTGACAGGCCTTCTAGACTTGACACAGGGGCCTATATCAAGGGCCTTGGAGTGGTAGCGCTGCCCTGGGTTAAGAGGGTGGCTGCAACAGGACTCTGCATCATGCCACACAAAGAGAACCCAGTCATGGCTGTCAGAGAATTTCTGTAACCACATCAACCCTTCTATCTGGTCACTTAACTCCCCAGACTGCAACCCCTTGAATTATTATGGATGAGGTGCAGTTGAGTGAGAGGCCAATGAAACTCCTTGTAACACCAAAGATAAACTGAAAGCAAGGATTATGGTATTATTTGCCAACTTAAAGGAGGAAACTGCTCAGAGTTACAGGAGATTCCAAAGTTGTCTGGTAGCCTTGGTTGAAACCAAAGGCCTTTACTTAAGTATTTCAAAATGTGCTTGTATAATTTTGGTAAATATTTCTATTAAAATGAGATGTCAATGTCGTTTTCATTTTTGTGTAATTTAAATGACAATTCACCTATCGCTCTCTGTATATGATCCTGTTGATATACCATGAGCTATATACAAATGTTGCTTAATGCTTTGTCAGATATGAAAATTTATTTTGGAGAATTTAAAGTGTACTGTTAAATGGATAACCTTTTGATAAACCTTATTTAGCTAGATTCAATTTTGGAATTTCAAATGTCAGACACGTACCAAAGTAACCGAAGTCAAACTTACATTTTTTTTTTTTTTCTGATTTTGATGAAAACAAAACTTCACTTCATATTAACTAACTTTATTTTGTATGTTAACATAGCGAGAGCATTTTTATTTATTTTATTTTTTTACAAATATAAGAAAATATCAGTCAAATCTAAGCTAAAGAAAATTTATATTAAAATAGTGTTAGTAGGTAAATAGAAAAAAATACCCCAGTGATTTTTTTTTTTTTTTTTTTTTTTGAGTTTGAAATACTTTCCTAAGAAATTTGTAAATGAGGGAAATTTATTATGAAATAACTATTTTCACTTTTTGAATAACTACAAACTGACTACATCAAAGAAGTTTAAAGAAAGAGCAGTCTCACTACTAAGAAAATAAAATTTCTGTTTTGTTATTGACATTACTAAAATTAGACATGTCTTCAAAATATATCCAAACAATTAGAATTGTTTTCCTAATTAAAATAAAGCATTTTTATTATTTCAGATAATGCTAAATCAACAAAAATAATTAATCACAAAATAAGATGCATGTTAATAGCAATTTCTTTTCCTTTACCTGTTTTTGCTTTCAAATATTGCACAGATTCTGAGAAAAATTGGTATTTCAAACCTTATGAACTAGTTCCATGTCTCACACACACTACAAAATTTACACCTGACCTTCTGCCAACTTAAGTGCTGATCATTATAGGCCAAATCAATAATCTTAATCCCAGGCACCTTCTCATGACTCACTGAATATGATGAGCCCATAATACTGCTTGATCTGATGTTCAGCTTTTTTAGTAATACTTTTAAAAAACCTCTGAGGGCTAGGATTTGCTAGTAGGATTTTTTTATTATTATTAATGGGATATTCAAGGTTAATTTACTTAAATATGCACAGATTAAATACTATTAAATTTGTAACAGTTATGTTGCTGGTATATTTGTGTTTGGTATGGATATTGGAGGATTCAGCTTTATTGGTGATACATCAGGGTTTGATAGACTTAATATTTGTGCTCACATATTGACAATTGCTCTCATTAGGTGATGTTAGTATTTCACTATTTGTATCAGTGCATTATTATTAATTTTGTTTTGTTTCTGCGTGTGTGTGTGTATATATATATATATATATATATACACACACATTAGGCAGCAATCCCTTTCTCATGCAAGCTTTGCTAAAAATCACAATGCTATAGTTAAGTTTTTTTCATATAATTTAACATTTGAACTTTTTTCTTTTCAGTACATAAATTATATAAAAATTGTTTGAATGTTTTATTTATCCAATTGCTTGTATCTATTTTATTTTACTTTTAACTGCTTGAAAAAATAAAGCTCAATTTTTTTTTATATAATTTATGTACTGAAAAAAAAAAGATCACATGTTAAATTATGAAAAAAAAATCACAGCACATTGTCATTTAAGCAACATACACACAGTAAGTAGCAAAAGTATTTTATACATCAGTTTTTTTATAAATTTCAAAAAATCATTCAGTTTGTATGCATACTGCAAATGTTTTAATGAACATTGTCTAACTAAACAGTAAAATTCAGAAACATAATTTTTTTTTTTTTTTATGTACTTACACTACCAATTTTTCAGTTTGACTTTTGCAAAAGTAATTAGCACAATTTGTTGATATTTTGTAGCATGTCCTCTGTTCTGCCTTATGGTTTCTAGTTGTTTTCTGTAGTTTTCAAACAGCTTCTTGCATGAAAATTATGGCAGTTTTACCTATTCTTCTTGGAACTTTCTTCTATTCTTTGATATATTTTAAATCTTTTGTGTGTACTCTCAACTTGAAGTTTTTTCATAAATTTTCTATTGGATTAAGATCTGGCGACTGGTTAGACCATTACAGAACATCAATAACATTTTCATTGAACCTGTGTTGTTTTAGCCTTGTCCTGTTGGAATACAAAATCTTAGTCAAGCCCAAATATATATACAATAAAACTATGTGCATCAAATTCTACAATTTATGTCAGAATGGTCAAAACTTTGTCACTTAGACTACTTAATATATATTTAGAGCAATAATTATTCAGACAAAAAAATTCATGATGCTTATTGATGGTCAGTATTATGTACTTTACTAATTGATAATTTTAATTGTGTGAGTAGTAATATAGTGGATAACCACTATACTACATGCTAATAATAGCATGGAAAGTAGGATCAAAAAGCCATTTTATAGTTATATCAGAGAGTAATACATTCACATTGCTAGAGATGCTCCTGGTAAGGTATAAATCCATATTGT